>UCOJ01001470.1:0-29683 GCA_900474305.1 Cecidostiba fungosa
GGTTAATTATTGGCTAATTTTGGAGTTAAAAACGTCACACTGGCATTATTACGTTGTTAAAGATAAAAATTCAATTTGTTTTCATTATAGCATATTCGAATGTCAATAATTGAACATATGACCATAATTATAGCTACTTTTAATAAGGTTTTAATATTGTTTTTGACCGAAAATGCTTCCACTTGATTAACGCGGTAACCAACGAAAATGGTTAATTTTCTACCAGGGACCTGATCAATAAAAAAGGGCAAATAACATTTCATTCTTCTATCGCCCTAGGCGCACCTCTGCCATAAAAAATAGTTACCCATCGATTCCAACACGCCAATATTATCAATGAACGGCGATAGCAAAAGAAAAAAAGTCCGTCAGTACGACCAGCGACTCATAACCACGTTTGTTTAACTTTCCGCGTGTCCGCAATGCAAACTCGTTAATCCAAGATAGCGTCCGGCAACGCCTCTGGTGGTCAAAATCATAATTAATGGAAAATTTTCCGTACACGCATGCACTAACATACTGCCGTATATACACAGCGATGAAATATGCATCGGTTCGCAGAGAGACATAAATTGGCAGCGACGCAAAGTAATAACTCTCGCTCTCTCTCATATAAACGCACGTGACTTTGAAATGGTATCGTAAAGCCGCGAACTCGCGCATCGCTCATTATCGCGATTGTAACCTGAGAATAATGATGTGCCGGTCTTTGAAACGGAAGCTGTTTCGTCTCTGATATGCACTCGCGAGTGATAGAACCACTTGTTGGATTATTTAAATTGATCTTTTTTTTTTGACAATTTTACACACAAGTGCGTGCGTTTGTTTGCATTATGTAAGAGATGTGGTTGATATACAGCATTATATTTTTGCACCACTTAGCGTTGAAACGTTTAATAATAGCTGTGTGCGTATAATAAAGGGCAAACGGGAATGTTGTTATCGGGATTGATTTACGGGGGCCGAGCGATTATAAAAGTGTATGTGGATTATATAGAGAGAGAGAGAGAGTTATGAGTGACGTTGTGTTTTCAGAGCTATATAGAGCGTATATACAGCTCGAGAAGGTGAGATATAAATTGCATGGAAAATTATTATAATTAAACTCACGTGTTGATGGAAACGTAGTTAGCGGATAGTATCTTTGACTCACCTGCAACATAAAAAGAGGAAAAATTGTAGAATGAAAAATGCATTAATATTTTTCCAGTTTCTTACTATACCATTGTACGTATAGTTTATTCTCAAAATAATAATAATTCATCTTGAATTCTCGTAATTGTATACTTCTATCAGCATTTCAAACTTTGCATAATACAAACACACTCTGTTACTGCGACGCCTGGCCTGTTTTACCCGGTATTGTATTAATATACACACAGGGGGTCCAATTTACAAGCAAAAGAGAAAACTCCCTCGTCCGCGTAAAGGCCTCCCACTGAGAGTGGCGCCGAGACACATAGTAGTTTTAATGAAATGAATAAAAATGTTTACAAAGCATCGTTTGACAATTTCCATATACAGTTTCGAGAACGCAGCTACTTTGAGCTGCAGCAAAGCCAAATTAATTAAAAGTGAAAATTCAAAGCAACTCTCCGAACAGTTCAAACATTAGTTTCCCGAGGCGCTATATTTGATATATGCAAGAGCACGAGAGACAAGAGATATACACACCATTGCACGTATGCAGGAAAAGCTGTTTAGCTGCTGCAAAGGTGCGAGGCGGAGGCGGTAGAATAGGGTCAGCGAAATATAGAGGACGTTTCAAACTGATGATGGTCCCTTTCGAAGCGATCGCCTCTATGCACATGCACACGATATTCCGTTGTTCGTGCGAACGTGTGTATATTATACCTATGCAAGCAGTAGATGATGCAGAGGATATGGTTTATAGTCGGTGTGCCATTATTATCAAGAGAGGAAGAAAACGTCAGCAGCGCAAAATCGGTTAGATATAAACACGCGATAGCTGTCCCTTTTTGGCGAATAATCGAATTTGATAGGGGCTGATATGTGCGGGGGTGTACGTACTACTAATACGTGCTGCGGCGATATTGCGATAACGCTGTGTGTGATAAAGTGAATTTATTAATGGTCGACGTTATTAATTGTGTGCATATACGCGCTGTATCTCACCATCAGCGAAATTTGCTATACTAGAATCCTAATATATGAAAAGCCGAAATATTAAATATTCCAAAATTTAGAAACCCACGTTACCAGCGGGCAAACAAACGCAAAACCTCCCAAAATGAATCTCCAACGACCACCTGCTACTAGTAGCTGAGTCGGAAAATCACAAGCTCGACGAAGCCGAAGAAAGCAGCAGCAGCTGAAATCGTCATTGTCGCGTAACGGCCGGTGGTCCGCACGTGTCGCGGAACGCATAATGGCCGCAATTACCATATGCAAGCGCACCGGACAAAATCCCATGCTCTGGATAGCAACACAAAGCGGTATAGCGAACTTGTGGTCGGACGGTATGCTTGTATACTCCGGGAGCGTTGTAAGTGTCGTCGTTAAACTGTCGCTCTGGTAAATGCTAGTCTTTTGGCTTGAAATTAAGGATTGCGCCGCAGTGTGTTATTTTGCTATGCGGATATTCGATGCCGGCAGGTGTTTTTGATGTTTTTTTTTTGAGAGATGTATGGGATTGACTTTGGAACCGGTGGCGCGACGATTGAAATTTCAATTTTGTCAAGATTCATGTGAGCCGAGAGTTTTATATCGTTCGATTTTTAGAATGAAAAGCGTAAAACGCAGCAGTAGTTTGCAATGATCTCGATCCATTTAGAACGAAACTCCCGCGCAAGCAATCTATGTTAATAACAGCCTTTAGAATCTCGTTAGCACGTTACGATTCCCAATATCTAGAGCGCAATTCTCTCTACTAGCACACACTACAATTTCGCAGCGCGCGTAGCGATTACTAACTAAAATCCATAGTACTCCATACTCTGGTACCTCCAATTTCAATAATGCTTCGAAAAAAACCGCCTATATAGGAATTTGAAAAAAAAAATTGTGTCCCGTCGACAATCTCGTTACACGTCCGCGTTACGATCGCGTCAAAGCCAATATAGCCTTGCACTGGTGCGATCGAAATCGACAAAGGGTCACGTTTACCTATTGCGAGAGCGAGAGAGAATCGAAGGGCTTAATGACTGAAACGTGCGAGCGCGCGTTTAACGCGATTGCTTCGCTCCATTAGCGCGTCGGTGGTTTAGCGCTTGGGCCTAGGACGCCCGAAATTGCGGGTGAGGTGTGTATGTAGATTCGTACGGGGCTTTCTCTCTCTCCCTATCTTTCTCTCTCGTTGTTGAAAACAACGTCCGTTTCGCGATCTGATATCGCGTTCCGTTTTATTGTGCGGCATCCGGCTATAGGTAGATTGCGAGTTATTGCTAACGAAGTTTTTATCATTTTTAAATGATCACTGCAGTATGTGTCGTGCGTGTTGGAGGGTTCAAGTGTAGCGAATCTTTCGAATCGATGCATATTTTACACGATTTTTTTTTCTTTTACTCTCGAGTGTTTTATTTCACACCTGGGACATGTTATGAGGAAAATGCCTAGTATGTATATAGGAATGAAACTCGAAGAGTTTCAAGCCTCGAGAGTTATGAATGAGAGCGGAACGCGTTCGTGATTAAAATATCACTCAGTTGCTCGGGATCTAAAGATATATATACACACACATATATAGATAGAGAGTCTAACCGACTCCGGACTCTTACTACTTGCGTATAGCAGAAAATAAACCGAGTCGATGCTCGACCTTGCGTTTGGTCGCTCAACTTGTCGTTTATAAATAACGAGCTTGCGACGTGCCTGTATTTATTTATTTGTGTGTATCGTCTATATGTCGGGACATTATGCAATTAATATGAAGAGTTTCAATACAGTTTCCATACGTGTAATTAGAACTTTATATAGTTTTTAATGTATACTTATTATTATATAATGCTAAAATATCTTGGACTAATTTGCTGCTAAAGAGCTTATCTCTGAGAGAGAGCAAAGCCTCGGCAGAGAGCCCGGGGCGAGCAAAGCCATCAAATTAGTCCCATTTGCTTGAAATTAGGATGATCCATACGCAGAGGAAAATAAAAAACAGGGCTTTTAATTCATTCCGTATGCGATTGCAATCGACATGAAAGTCTGTAAGGAAGAGCAAATAAAATATTAATAGCTCGGCTGCGAGGGTTTCGACTTCGGTATATCTCAAGGAAACGCGTTTTAGAAATTTAATTACACCCGCGAGAGATGCATATAACTACTCATCCGTCATTACGGCGTTCGTAAATATATATAAAGATATGCGTTTGGATTCCAAGGATCCGGAATTGTGTTATGCAATGATTATATCTCAGTTCGAGTAATCCGCAATCAATTTTTTATTTTTCTATTTTTCAACAAACTTAATACTCTATAGCAAGCTCGTTTATCTTTCAAAGCAATTCAACAGAATACACGCATGTGAACTTTTTTCTGCTTGTCTAACGCACGTGGCTGGCTACCTTTCTCTCTAGAGGAGGATCGCGAGCGTTTGTGTTCTTTTGTGAACGGTATAAGTATATATATGTATACCTAACGTACACTCGAGAGGCGTCCCGGGCACTGATTGAAAGTGACGTTTTCATGGCCTGTCTAAATATTTGACGTCTTCTCGCGTACACACACTCAGTCGGTCGTTTTATTGCTCGGCTCCCCGATGTCGCGTAGTATTTTATATATATAGCTGTATTTTCAGTTCGACTCGCGCGAGCGTTTTGACTTTCAGCGTGTCGAATTACGATGGTTCGGCATCGCTCTCGAGTGTGATTTTTTGCTAGTTCGTTTTTCTAGTGAAGAATAGAATTTTTTTTTCAGAAATGATATTTTATTTAAAGAGATAAAAAAAAGTGTACCACAGGTAAATCCGCTGTATTCCGCTTATTGTGATTCCGATACACGACTGGCCGAGAAGGAAATGCCTCCCAGCAGTACACCGTATACAGCTGCAGTCCAATATTTAGAACACACACATTTTCCGATATTCGGTAATGCCTGGAATATGACAGCAGTTTTATATCTGAGCAACGTGTCGCAGCTGGTGAATTTCCCCCCCTGTATACACCGCTATACTTTATTCAAAAGACTTTATTTTGCGTTCCCAGCTACCAGCAACAAATAGTAGTCTATATACGCGATAAATTTTCAAAATTCTTTTATCGCGACACAAGAGAGACATCACATTCAGGCAAACGAAGTCATATCAGCGTGAAAAGAAGCAATTTCCCGTGGATAGTTCTCCATCTGCGGTTCGTCGTCCTTCCCCTATCAACCGACCGGACACATCCAGCTTCCATTAAACCTCTGCGCGCATCACATCGAATGCGTCCGTTCACGCGCCGCAGAGCCTACACACGTCCACGCATCGTCGGTCCCGTTCATATATGCGAACGACAATTATACGCTGCGCACACGGCCAAGGAGTATAGTATAGGCGAGCATCTATATATAGCTCTATACCGTATGAAGTCACATGTGTGGCCGGAAATGCAAGCTCTGCAGTATATATACATAATTCGATCAAGTGGTCGGGGCCGTTGTTCTTGACCGTTCATTCAAGAATTTCTCGGTTCTCGTATATATACCTATAGTGGTGGGAAGAGAGAGAGGCGTGAATTAATATGCGGAGAGTTAGCGCGTTATATTACGCGGTTCGGGAAAGTCTGATGTGTGTAGGCCATTGTTTTGGGAGCAGTGGAGCGGGTTTTGAGATCAGTGTTTGTGAAGATATTTTCATATTTATGATGTTACAATTTTTGTGGTTGGATTTTTTTGAGAGGAAAGTTGCTGAAGGACTTTTTTTGAGCTGTGTTATACATTAACGGGAGTGAATTTTAATGAGATTTCGCCTCTCTTATATTAACGACTGATGGGTGTAGGTGTAATTACAAAATATAAATGGATTGATAATCTTTATGAGCAGCTCTCGAGATTTTTCGGCAACGAAAATGGAATTCTTTGAAATGTGAAATGCTTGCGGAATTAAAGACATTTTCATAGAAACGATACTGAATTTGTGAATATCCAAAATGCACGTGAAGCGATTTTTTTTTCATGTAGTTGTAACTTGATAACGATACTCCAGAATTATAAATGGTCGTATAAAACTTCGAAGCTTAACTTGATGTGTTATGCATCAATGAAATTTATATAGATATACCTCAAGAGGAAAGTACGCCAATACGATTTATAATGCCTTATGGTTTTGACAAGTACATATTATATAATAATTAATTTTGAAAATTTACTTAATGAACAATTTAATTAGTGACCTACAAACGGAAATGTAGATTAATATAAAAATTGGCAAAATTTAACAAACGAAATATCTCATTATTTCGATATTTATAATACTTATACATCTATATTTATTAAAATAAATTACCTAAATCATTTATTACATGAAAATTAAATTATTGTTATTCACATTCATCAAAAAATTTAAAAAAAGTACTATTAAAGTTGGAAAATAAAAATTTCTAACTTTTCATTACAGAGATTTAATTATTACGTGCATGAAACAAGATTCGCAGAATTCATTTTCAAACAGCAATATATCAAAAACTCGTATATATATAACATTGAAAAATGTGCAATATCAAAGACAAATAACGAACGCACATTTCACTTTGCATAAAACTAGTAAAATATATTTTAAATCAAGTATAAACTGTAATAATAGACTAATAAAAAATAGTTTTAATAAACTAATAGAAAACATTTTTAATCAAACCTAAACTGTAATAACAGACTACAATAAATTACAGGATAGAACTACAAAAAAAAACAGAAATAAACTAGTTGGGGGGTCTCGGATAATCGAATTTACAAGGAAAATAGTCTAGTTCCGCGCTGTATATGTATACCCTTTTACACGCGGGAAGCGAGCAAGAGAGCGCCGCCGAGGTTGAACTCTCTCGACCCCGTGATCAGCGGCGCGCGCGGCAAAAGTAAACCTTGTTCCGATCACCGGTTAGCACGCGATCACGCAAGTTCAGCCGGCGCTGCAACAATAAAATAACTAACATTGCCCCGAGCCGACGAAAGGGACGTTCACATGTCTCTCTTTTATGGGGAAAAACGGATTGACACTTTCGCGCTGATGCAGAATGAAAGTGTAACGTTCGTTCGTTGTTACTCGATCGCACGTATAGTTGGCCATTGTGCGAGTTTGTACGTGGATTTGAATTTAACGCGAATAATAGATGTTGTACTGCTGTAGGGATTTGGTATTATTCTATAAATTTATTATGTTATGAAGATAGTATATGACAGAATAGAAAATTAAGATAAGCTGAAAGATATTTTACCAAAATTTATGGTTGAATGAGTCTGTTCATAAAGTGCTATACAATAGTTTATCCCTACTAATTTTATGCATCAGTTGAAGCAGCACGAGTTATAATTAGAATGAAAATGGACCGAGTTTTCAAAGTTTGCGAATCTATCCTGATTTAATAATACGAGCCGAAATATAATGCTTCTACTAGTTTTAACAACAATTCACACATATTATATGCGTTTAGTGAACAATCTAAAAGTGAAATAGAGACAAATGTATAACGCTTATATTATCAAATTTAGATTTTCTACTGTTTAATTTGACTTTCGAAAGTTGGCATTAAATTAGTCGAAATAAAATTAGAGCTTAGTTTTAGAGTAATTAATAACTTTCTGCATTTCCGAGAGCAAGTGTCATTAGGAGAGAAGTGCTAAATAAATCAGTGTTATAGCGAGTCAAGACGAAGTTTTTGCAAAAGTGAAAATAGAGACTTTAAAAAGCGAGTGTAACTTGAAACAAAGTTCAGTATGAATATGGAGTCTCAATTATTTAAAACAAACTCAAAAGCGATAAAGAATCGAGTTACTTATTCATATTATGCACTAATGGCATTTTTCCTTGACACTCCAAGGCCAATTCAATATAATTACCGCTAACTATACACGACAACAATTGAAGCATTCACTCAAACTAGATTAATATCCGAAAGTACGTGTTACATGCACCGTCTAACGTGTTCCCATCTGTAACTACTGTATCCAATTTTAAAGCCCATTGAAGTGTTCGGCTTTAAATTCCTCTATACTCTGTAAAAAAATTCGGGTTATTCGTCGCTTTCCACACACATCGCATATACAAAACGAATTCACTATCAACCAACCTATTACTCAGCTATCGTAATGCACCCGCGTATCATATCAACCGACGCGTAAAACTAAATACTCAACGACAAAAAAAAAAAAAAAAAAAAAAAACACCGATGAATCCCCGCGAACAAAAGCTCCCGAAAACAAAACAATCAAGCCTCCGAAAAAAGAGGCCGGGAAAACCCCCTCTCGAATCAAAATACAAGAGAGAGAGAGAAAAAGCGAGCGCGTAAAACAATGCCAAGCACAACGAGCCGGTGCAGCGTGGCGTATACTCGAGCACGTTTTTCGCCCTCTGTTCAACTGCAGCAGCAGCAGCAGCAGCGGCACATACCTTGTTGTCTCTCGTGGCGTGGTAATAGTAAACAAAGCCGGACATCCATGCGCACGACAGCAGCAGCACTATCTTCACATTGCGCCGCATCTCTCCTCGTGTCTTCTCTCTCAATATATGTGCAGCAACTGTATGTATCCGTAATATGTGTATATCTGTATCTATCGATACACGCGTGCGCGACGCCCAAAAGTCCCTTCAAACGCTCGCCGGCACTTTTTATAACCTCTCCCGATATACAGGCTGTAGCAGCTATAATACAGCCTCAGATCTCTCGCTCTGTTTACAAACAAAACGCGCAGAGCTCGCGCGTTTGTATATTAATAAATAATTATTGCGCGGAAGAGTAGCGCGCGCACGCCCCTCGAAAATTCGCCATAACCTAAATAGCACAGCGCAGCAGTTCGTCCCCGTCGTCTCTGCAGTGAGAATATGTGTGTGGGTATCTCTCTTGTATACAAGGGCGGAAAAGAAGAAGATGCGTTGGACAGCACAAGAGAGGCGGCGCGCACTGATTACCCGCCGGCAGGCGAAGCCATACTGAGCGGCGGGACAAGGTGTACGAGAGGTGGCCAGCACCGAGCCGATGGGTAGACTGGCGCGCGTTGCTGCTCTCTGCTCGCGCTGCTGCTGCTGCTGATGCTCTCCTTCTCCGCTGCGCCGGCGCAAGCGAGACGCAATATACACTGTACTGTATATACTGTCTTTGTCGCTCCTTCGATTTTTCCGAGAAGACGCGCGCGCCGGCAGGTGGCGTCAGAGGATAGGTTAGGTCGTGTGCGTGATAGTGTGATGAAGGGCTGACTATATCTATATATACCTATACGAGTGAACTGTGTAATGGGCAGTCGTGAGCTGATATAGCTACTTATATACTTGAGGTGTTTGAGTTGGAGGTTGGTGAGTGTTTGTTATTGTTTTATTTTCATTATTGTTTCTAGGTATGGGAGAAAATTCGGTAAGCAATTATTCTTGGTTACTCGATAAATTACAGCGTGTTAGAACGCGTTTTTTTTCGTATGTCTATACGGTATATTATTTTGCAATTGATTGCTGATTTTATCAATTAAGCATATCCTCAATTAAAAACGTATTCCTTTGGAGATCCGTGAATGAACTTGCTGCAAGACGTTGCATTTTCAACGAATTTTGATTGTGTCAACATTATTTTGGAACTTCTAAGTGTAATCATTTACATCTTTCTGATCGGCCAACTTGTCCATAACTATAATAGTTTAAGTTGTGATTACGGGGATAAGCTCTATTTATATGCTAAAATTTAACATATCTTTTTTCCAATAATATGACACTAAAATTAATTCGAGACTTAATTTCAATGTGTGCCTTGACCGTGATACACTTTATACTGCAAAACAAAGCAGTTTTGGACTGGCCCTTCTCTCCCATCCCAGCGTTTTAAACTCTTCGGCCAGCGAAGTTAGTTCCCTCAATCGCTATTTGGGAGTCCAGTGCACATAATCATATAGCGGTATGTGTCATCTATGCCAAAACTGCCGCTCACGCTATAACTGCTTATATTTAATTTTATTGAATGAATCCTTCTACCTTATCGTCGCTGTACGTTTTATTTTTCTTCCTTCCGCATAAGCACGAAAATTCCGTCGTATACGTATATAAATAAGAGCAAACGATTATCACTCCCTGATCCGCCCTCGCAACACACACTGCGCTCTACATCAACCTCCTCGAAGAAAAACTTTTTTGGCTCAGCCACCGCTCTCGCGAAAGTTCTGTTTGCGAAGCTAATGAATTTTCGGCCTCAGAGAGGCCAGCAGGCCAGCATTATACACACACACGCTTCGTCATACAGCAGCAGAGCAGCATCAAACACTTTGGCCTATACACAGGCGCGCTCTAGATTCGTATAGGCGCTTGTCAAGTTTAAAAAAGTTGCCCCCGAATCAGACTTTAATTGCCAACTTGGCTCTCGGTGTGTACAAGCCGCCGAAAACTTGGGTCGTTTCCCTCTTGCGCTCAGCCACGCGCGCGGAAATTAAAGTTTCCCTCGGGAAAGTCAACGGCGAATTTAATTACGCGCTAATCGATAAGCCGGCCCTGAAAACTCGCCCGCCGTGGACGCCAAGTTCAGCGACGAGAAAAGCTGCTGCTGCTGCTGCTGATGCGAATTTTCTCTCGGGTGTATATTATTCGGAATTATCTATGCTGCTGCGCGTCGGTTTGAGTAATTGCTTCGGTCGCGAGGTTGGCTTGAAAAAAAGAGTTGAAATATATCGGTGTGTAGGTGGAAAAAAATGTGTGATTTCGGGGGATTACACTTTTTTATTTTTAAGAACTCAAGCGTGTGATACTGTATGTATAAGCCATTCGTCATATGCGAGAAACGAGCGTCGGCGGACCTCTTTAGCAACCAATCAAATTGATGAATTGAAACGTATCCCATGTGTGCATGTGCAGCGATATAGTATATATAAAAAGTATCTGGTAAATCCGCGCACACGTAATCCGAAAAAAGTAATTAAATTCATTTAATTGCGCGGAGTTAATGGCTTGCCATCTATTTTCGCGAAATTAATTTTTATCGCGCGCAGTTTTATATATATATATATTGTATAAGCGGCGCAAGCGTCGATCGATGAACAATTAGCGAATGTGCTCGCGTATGTGTACACACGACGTATATCCTCTTTATTTCCCTACTGGCATATATATATATGCACATATGAAAATTGTTATCCAACTCAGTGGCTTATAAAAAGCTAACGAAACGTGCAAGAGATTTATTTGAATTTTAACTTTACGTGGGCACCTCACCTAAATAATTTTCCTAAAACTTTCATTATATATAATAGTATTATATACGAAAGATAACAGAAAATTTACGATATGAGGTTCGACGCAGGAAAAGGCCTTCACGAGCGCGCAAATTTTGTTTCGCGTAAAAGTAACGCAATTGCAAAGCGCCTACTACGATGTCCGCGATCGAACATGACCCAATTTCCCGTTTTCAGTTCATCTTCTCTTTCTTTCATGGCGAAAGGGTCGCACGCGCGAGCCGCGCAGAAAAATGTGGCACAGATATATGAGAGTGTCTTGTGTACACGAGGCGAGTAATGGACAAACTTGATTTTGTCACCTACATGTTTTTATTTTTCGATGCCTTTTACTTACTCGCGAATCTTTCGCTGAAATTCGCACTGACGTTTATTGTTTTACTTTCATATATATTATACGCTCGTTTTTTATCAAACACATACTTTTATTCGGAGGATTTCAGAGAATTTCAGCGTCAGTTTTTCTTAACTGTCACAGTTATTTCATCCTTTATTATATCATATTAAAAGCTCTCGTGTCGAATAAATATAAAACCTTAACGGAAAATCTGACAATAAAAGCTTTCAACTTGAATAACAATATTATATTATGAAATTTAATTAAAACAACGTATCAAAAATAACAAGCTCCCCACAAAAGATACCCGTCACATATTATATCGGAAATGAAAACACAGAGACAGAAAGCACAGCAAAAATTCTCTCGCGCCAGCACGTCGTGCCGCAAAATGAGCATAACGAAAAACCCGTCAAGTATACAGACCCCGAAAAGCTTTGTCCTGTCCTCGCGATACCGCTGCGGACCATTCATTTTTCCACATACGAACTCGCGTCGTCTGCATGTTTGGAAAAAAGCTCGCGCTGATTGCGGCTTTTCCTATATTTTTTCCCGCCAATTTTTTTTTTTCCAAAGAGTACACGTTACTCGCGCGAAAAGTGACGGTCCACACGCTGATTCATTTATACAGAGCAGTAGACCATTTTGCCGAGTGTTTTTTACGATTCGCGGTATTGATTCGCCGATGCTCTTCTTTTGTCCGAGATTTCGTGTAAACGCGGTGTAAATGAAATATGCGAGAGCGAGAGAAAGAGCGCTTTTATAGGAAAAATGGATGTAATCCAAGGGCTTTCTGGATTATTGCGCGGATTTTAATTTTGGATTATTATTTTAGGGCGACACGCGGTAGTGATTTATTATAATACGGAGAGATTTTTAATGAAAATTTTCGTTTTATCGCGCGTACGAGCTGAAATTCTTCGCGATCTCGATGGCAGGTTTTAATCACGCTATCATATATGACGTGGAATTTTCAACGTTTTCTACCTTTATTGCAGTGAATAATTTTTAATTAGGAATTTCGCGTTGAATTTTAATAATGATTTAGTCATTCCTTTATTGCATACAATCGTTTGAAATGTAATATATTGCGCCGATATATATTATCTGCGATATACTTCGCTTTGCACATATTCGCTTGCAGTATCCGCGTTTTTTTTTCAAAAACAATAAAAAGAAAATTTTGAAAACAGCAAATTTTTCACTCCAAAAGACGTATAAATTTTCACTATACCATCCCTCTGTCGAGAGACTGCGCACACGGGATTCCCTCGTAAATTCCGCATACATCCAGTGCAAGTGATTCCATTCCTCAATTTTACAGTGCATAAATCCCGCTTTCTTCTCGCGCGCGCGCGCAAGCCGTATAACCCACACGTCCACCTACGAAATTCCATTATAAATTCCTATATACACTCTCTTTCTCCCTCGACACCGCGCCGCTGACCATTAATAGCCCGTAAATTATTTTTTCTCACGCCTACATAAACAAAGCGTACACCCGCATCGTAAATTACACACACAGGACTATATATGCAAAGCATCTTCCAATAACAGCGAATCAGCCCGATCAAAGGCTCGCGCGCGCGAGCGCGTGACTTTCACCAATCTCGATATATAGCTATATACATGCATGTGTATATATATATATGCTACTGCGCGTACCATCTGCGGCGGGAAATTTACGATCGCCGCCGCCGCCGCGAAAAAGATTGACTTTCATATATGTGTAGCGGCTGCTGCTGCTGCAGCTGCGCACTCGTCCTTTTTTTCTTCCTGAGCTTATATACAGTATATGTATATAGAGAAACGAGAGGGAAATGCGAGAAACTCGCGATTGTGCGCATCGATAGCGCGTCTTTTCTCCTCTCGCGCATCAGGAGAGATGTTTATAGGCTGCTTTGAAAAATGAAGGATTTTCGCTTTTGACATTAAGAAGCTCTGTCACTTGAATTTTCTTTTTTTTTCTTAGAAAGTGACCTTGCGTATATGCATTATACGTAACGCCGTACGATTACTCAATTTTGGTAATTCATAGGTGATTAATTTGCATGACAACATCGACTGCGTCGACATGCATCAGCTGCGATTCTTTTTTTTTACGCAAGAGAAAAATCTATCGACGCGGTGAAAACGACGAGAGATGACGAGCAATTAATACAGGAATTCCGCCGAAAAACCGATGTCGGTTTCTCTCAAAGCGAAAAAAGAGAGGTATTATAGATATAAGAGCAAAGTCACGGAGATAGAGAAATTTCACCGCGCGTCTATATGCAGCACTCATCTCCGCGACGCGCGTCAGTTTTGAACTGCTCTGCTGCCGATATGCAAAGTCGCGGCGAAGGAAATGGTAAAAAGAGAGAACGGAGACTGCGCCGGAACAGATTTTCGCTTTCGTGCGTCATTATTTTTTGCCCGCTTCAAGTGAACGCTTTACGCTACTATGATGGCACGTCGTTGACGTCGTCTCAAATGTTTTTACGAGTTTGACTGCGTGTTTCTGGGGATGGAGTTTAACGAATTTCGAAACTATATCTTTGGATTGAAACTTTTTTAAGCGTATATATATATATATATGTTATAGGATTGAATTTAAGAGATAGTACCGTAATGTTTAAGAACCGTATATCAGTATATATGGTTTAGTCGATAAGTGGATAAAGTCCGGGAAGTTTATTAACTCCCTCGTAAATTTCGCACTTACTCCTCGCAGGAAACTACAGTATTAAAATAACAATATATTCCACATTTTTAATACAGAAAAAAAGACCAAAGTCTCTCGTTACGGCCCCGATAAATCTCCAAAATTACGTAAAGCTGCAGCGCAAATAATTCATCCAACGCGTCTCTCTCTCGCGGAAGTCATCGCGATTTGCCAGTGCAACGGTCTCGAAACGTGTCAAGCGGGACACTTAATTAGAAATCGATTGACTTGCCGGTGCCGCCGATCGGCTTCTTCCCTAGCTATTATGCGCGTCTAAAGCTTCTCTTTCTCTCACCTCTCGGTGGCACTCTCACCTCTCTCGGCAATTCGCTCGGTACTAAATTCCGTCGTCGTCGTCGCTGCATCGCATGACTTTCATTTTTAATTATATATTCTGGCGCGCACTTAACGAGCTGCGATGTAGGTTCAGAGGCTCTTAGAGTCTACGCCGATCGCTGAATTGAGTATCTATTTGATTATTGCGCTTGCTTTGTCGCGTTAAGTTGAAGAATTGAATTAACCTTTTGGTAATTTGAAATTTTTATAAGAGTGACTAATCAGAACTTTCTTCGTAAAAATGTGTTTATGTCGCAGAATTATACATTTTAATTAAATATACATCGTTGGGTAAGAGTAAAAATGTGCTGATATCATCTTGACCGATTTACAAAATTTATCCATACTTATTTCGTATATCTGACGTCTGTTCATATAATTCCACACAATCAAGATGAGTGCATAAATAATTACAATTAAAAACATCAAGGCTGGCAGTACAATTTAGCATTACACTTTAGATCGTCCAGATCTCTTCTACTCCCCAGTAACAATGCGTTTGTCACTGGCACTTCTCTGTACAAATAATTCTTTTGAGACGCCGCAAAATCTTCTGTATTGCGCAACAACGTCGCCGTTGAATATCCTCCTCTTCGCACTTGATTCTCCTTCTTCGCACCGAGAATATCCTCGATCCTTACGTTCTGTATCACCTCCTTCTCTTTCATCGTCTCCAGCTTTTCTTCTGCGGAGACGTTGTTCTGAAGCAGTTCGTTTACGTAGTATTCGAGCGGAAGTAGCTCTGGTAAGGAGTTGCGAGATTGCAGGAAACTGGGTTCGCGAAACTCCTGGATACTCAAGGTTGACACTACCTGCGACAACCTCTGCATGACTTTGTGGAGGACGTAGTGTTCGTTGGCATTTTTTCGCACGCGTACCTCCAGACTGCCAGCCTGAAGTAATAATTTTTATTTAATGATTATGTATTTATTGGTATTTTATTTCAATATTGAGTAGCTTACCAGTTTTCCGAATGACTTTGTCCAAAATCGTTCGTTTCGGAATTCCAGGACACCGTCGATGATCAGTGCTTCGCGTAAGCACTTGTCAAGCTGTTCACTCATGTGATGAGATAGCTTCTGTAATAATGAAGAGCTTTTGTTAACTCGGCGTCGAATCGATTCTGCGAAATTGAATAATGACCTGATTTTTCGTTGATTAAATCAGCATAGAGGTGTTTGAATAAAATAAAACCGATGCATTCTTAATTAAACAAAATTGATTATCCACAAGAGCTTTAAAGCTCTCCTGTAGGTAGCCATTACGAGCTGCTGGACGAGATTCTCAACACCAATGAGAGAGTATCACGGATACACGCTCTATATTTAATTCAACTGATCTCCTTAACCTTGTTAGCGGCTTACCTGACGGGTAGCACGTATTACTACTGTTCTATGCAATGACAGCTCTATGCATAAACGACGAGTTATATTCAAATGAATCTACTCTCATTTAATAATTACTTTAAAAAGCTCTACTTTAATGATTTAATTATTTGAGGACTGAACAACTTAATATGGCTGGGTTTAACGCGATTTAAGTGTTTGAATAGAACCAAACCATCAAACTAAATAACATACAATTTTCGCTAAATACCGCGTACATTCAATTTAAGTAAAGACATCGACACCGCAGCCACTTTACCAAACAACTTTGCGAGAATGTCAGCGCAGTTCAAATCACTGTCCTTTTAAGAAACAAACCGCAGCAAGTCAATACTTCGCAAAGCAATTCCCCCCAACGAAACTTTTAGTGTCAAAAACACATCAAACGCTTTCTCACCTGAAGTATGATCGAAGCCGTGAAAAATGCAAGTGGCAGCATTGACGCTACGGTCAGACCGATGACCGCAAACGCCGCCGCCGTATCGACTGTGTACAGCTCCCTGAAAATTTACAGTAGAATGTATTCGCTTATAACGTATAAAATACAACGCAAAATTCATTTTATTTATATCATACTCACCAATAATGCACGGCTGTGTGAACACCGCACAAAATGACAAAGCTAATAAAATTGCTGCCCAGAATAGGGTTGACACCCTTGAGTGTAGGACAAGGCAGAGCTTTACAAACCACATGATTCAAGCCTGCGTCTGGATGTCCAATTATCGTACCGAGATGCGCCACTAGTCCCAAAATAGCTCCCAGTCCTAATCGGCCTCTGAAATTACAATAATAGTTACATTCTATTTTGACGTCAACACAAAAGCTTCTAGCAAACAATGTTTACATAACAATCGCTCCTCCGCACTTTATCACAGTCTAAAGAACAAACAGCACGACTTTATCGGCGTAGCGTGTGCGCAAGCTCTAGAGCTCTTCCTTAGGGAAGAGAGAACAATTATTATTCGCCCTGATAACCGATAATATAAGCGCGTGCCTCGAACGTGCAGCTACGGACACTATACTTCTTTTCTTTCTCTCTCTCTCTCTCTCTCTCTCTCTCTCTCTCTCTCTCTCTCTCTCTCTCTCTCGTGTATAGAGAGAAAGAGATAAAGAGGTATAAGTAATTTCGAGGTCGCATAGGTCATCGCGACAAAGCTTTTCTTTTATCTCAAATTGAAGCTGTGTGTATAAAGTATAATGCCGCTTGAAAATCGGCGATTTTTATACTGTGTATTTCGGCGAGATTTTCCGTAATTATGTCAGGTTCGAGAGATTTAAAAGCGGAAAGCTCTGCAAGATTGTTTAATCGACCAGCACGCTTCGATGTAAATAAACACACACATAACACAGATTTCATTATCTGCGTCAGAGAGAGAGAGTGAGCTTTTTCGCGGTGTTTAGCTGGAATAATTGCTTTATCAATCTACGAGCTATGATAATACTGAAATAACAGATGAATAAAATTTCCAGCAAATGAATAATAAAAATTCGATATAATATACTCACTCGTGTACAACAACGGGCTGTTCTCTTATCCTAGCAATTGCATCGATAGCGACGAGTAACGCCACAATGAGCGATAGACAAGAGGAAGCTAGTAAGGCCAGGACCTCGTACTTTTCCAAACCCAATACGGAAATCGAATCTTTGTGGTCGTGGACGACAGCTGACGGCGCTGAAAACGACCTCTGACACTTGGCCCATCGTTCCTGCTGCTGCTGCTGCGGTGGTGCTTTCGATTTGTATAGACTACTGCTGCTGCAGAGTTCGGAGAATCTTTGGCTTTGGCGTAAAGTATTCTGCTCTACCCAGATGGAAATCAGACAGACTGCCAGAGCGCATACGTTGAAGACTACTGTGTTTACGTAGGCGAGCAGAGCTGTGGATTTTTTTTACATTGAGTGAAAATTTAGATTATATGTGTCGAATATTTGAAATGAAAGTAAACTCGATTTACGCTAAAGTTTTGTAAAAGAGCATGATATCAGAACATTAGTTTTGTAACTATGACATATAATACTTCAACATGAATTAGATTGAAACATTTGCCTACTATTAGCGGTATTTATAAAGAATGTGTGTATTAATTTTTAAAATAACAAAAACGATATATAGTCTTATCATACCAGTATTTAGATCGAAATACAAAAAAAAACATTATACTAACCAAGACTCTCAGTAGAAGCCGACCAATTCCACAAATAGTAGACCACAACGCTGTTGCAAGAAATCAAGAACACAATCCACTTGCAGTCCCTCTGTTTCAGTACACTCAGCACCTGAATCCTCAGTCCGGACGAGTCCTCCCCCGGAAGCTTCTCGATACCTACAAAAGCTCATCGCACAATAGAAAACAACGATTTCGCAAGCGCTAATACCACCACCAAAAAAAAAAAAACAAAGTGTGTCACTCCAATGGCGAATACCCGATAAGTCGATAGTTCGGAATGCAGCGTCGGCGTAAAGTTCACGCGCGATTGCAATGTGCAGCCGTGACATAAAGTGCACTAGATAGAGATAATCTATATATATTGTGGGGAGTTTGCTTGAATACTATGGACTGTACGACGTTTAATTCATTCAGAGTTTCGTTTTGCGCGATTTTTTTGCGAGCTTGGAAAACACGTTTGATTTAGGCGAATGTTTGCGTATAGTTTTGATGAAAAAATATAACAACTCACCGCCATCAACTTGGACCAAACGACCGCATTCGACACTGGCATTATTAGCGCCGTAACTGTAACTCATATTCACTCCTCATCGTTCCACTCCTGCATCGGCAATTTTTTTTTCTTCTTGTTAGAAACCTTCGTTCAGAAACAGAAACGCGTTGTAACTTATTTGCCCTAATATATTATTAACTCGAGATGCTTATCTAATTGAACACAATTGCAATAAACGATCAAAAAACGCTGCGCAATAGTAGAATAAAAATTCTAATTCAATTCAACCCGCACAGGAAAGAAAAAAACAAGAAACTTCCCCGAAATCTCTTTCTCAAACTACTCGTAAATTACATCCGAACGCGCAAGTCGCGCGCGACTAAAAGAATTTCCCCAATAACATAACTTTACACCGAGTTAGAAAAGCTCGCGCGTTTACCCTCTATATCCTCAGCTTCGTTCGGCTGCTGCTGCTCGCCGGAACTGTATATATACGGCCTTTCCCCCTTAAATATATTTATCGCACAGCAACTAAAAGTTGGAGAAAAGAAAACGTTATATACACACACACGTCCGCGCGCACTTGCGAGAAGAAACTATTATATTGCGGATTTCGTCAACGCGCGACGATCGGCACAGCAGAACTGAGGAGACGACTCGGCTATCCGAGCGCATATTATAGTTCTCGTATTGAGAGAGATAAGAATCGTGTCTTATAATTGTAATGGTGTATAGTTTTGTCTCGAATGTGGAATACATATGGGTTTACCGGGCCGTAACGAGCCGATACGCACTGAGTAGCTTAATGTTATGGTCGTTTGGTTCGCTGCAGCGTAACGGATGCGCCATAATAAAGCAATTAAGGATGAGGGAGCCTTTGGAAACTGATAATTTGTCGGCGGTGCGGTCGCGACTATAATGTGATGTGTCGTCGACGCTGACTCCATTATGTTCGAGGGATGCATGTGTGTGGGTGCGTTTGCAGCGTTATATGGGGAGTAATGCGAGTTTTCGACTCTGTGTATGAGAGTATTTTTTACTTTCCTGTTGTTAATTATCATTATATTGTTAGAGAATTGATTATTAGTTGCGCTGGTTTTGGTATAGTTTTTATTTTAGAGAGGAGATTAAAATTATAGAGATATGAAAGTGTTATAATTATACTATACGATGAACGGTTACTGAATGAATTATTAATTCGATTGTGAGTTTTGCACAATTGGCGAGTGATGGCACCGATACGATATGACCTTTGCGGAATCGCTAGCCATATAGAAATTGTACAATTTTTATCTAAAACTTTATCTGGCGCTTGCTTAATCTTCGCCTGGTCTTTCCTTTCGTCCATGAATATACTTATAACTCTTCTAGTATTTTTGATAATGGGTTGAATGTCTTCTTTTTAATAGCATCTTTCCTCATATTTTGTATGCGATAATTTTTTTTTCAATATCCACTAACTATAAATTTTAATGTTTCATATTAGGGAGTATTAATTATGTTTTGCATTAGATTAAAAAAAACATAACTTTTGCTATAGCAGTCCTGAAATTTAACATTTACATTTGCAAATTGTATTATTATAAAAAAAATAATAGTTCTAATCAAATTTAAATATTGTGCAGATTTCTGTTTTATCTACGACTGTAGACTACATTCTTTTGTCATTTCGCGGAGCATCCGCTGCGGTAATTTGGCGCTGGTGCTCAGTATGGCAATTTGACATTTGTATGCGTAACATATCTGATAATATGTACTTATATGTATTAAATTTGTTATCGTATTTTGATTGGCGCGAGTTTTGTTTTATAAATCGCACTTGAATTGCACCAGACTGAGCGCGACTTACGAAATGTGAAATTGAGGCGGTAAACTTGGTTCTTTGATGGTAAGAAAAACGAGAAAGTAACCTGTCAAGTACTTTAAACCACCTGTTGGCTTTAGTTTGTTCATGTACTCCTTGAAGTTACGATATTTTTTGTAAAAAAATAGAATGAAATCCGTAACGGGTAAATGAAATAAAAAAAGTTTACCATCAGATTCGTTTAAAATTATGACGGCTCACGTCATGTGTTTGACCTCCTCAGGAGGTATTCCACTGTTTGTGAGAAAAAAAGGAGAGGGAGAATTGGTAATTATACACTTTTTTAACGTAGAAAATCTTCAGCTAAAGTAATCATTGCTATTAAAATAAAATGTTGTGTTTTAACTACAGATGACTTTTTCGAAAATGGCATCTCTGAATGGAGTGCACATGTTTTTAAAAACTCACAATGTTGAGTTAATAAACACAGACATGCCAGATACAACAGTTGTCTGGAAAGAGTTCAAAGGGTGCATTACCTTGATAGCAATTGCAAGTGGCACAACAAAACGAGTCATTGACAAATTTTTAGATGCAGTGTTCAATGCCATGATTTTAATTGTTGGCCTCAAGGATCTAGAGCAACCTAGAAGTGTGGAAAGATTGAAAAGAGATTTGCGTGCTTGTTATTCCATTATTGACAGACTACTGGAGTGTTTAGATATAGCAGACAGAACAGGAACCAAAACTGATTTGGTTGATCTCACAGACTGCATTATGTGCTCTGAAAACCATCTACTACAGGTATATTTGAATAACATATTACTTTGTAACAATACTTAAACAAATACTGAAAAAGTCATTAATATTTTTGAATGATAGATATGCCTTGAGGGTTACATGGAGTGCTTGGATTCACTGTACGGATGTGTTTTAATACATGACTGTTTGGCAGTTGCTACAGAAAGTTGGTGGTCACTTGACGCAATAGAGAGAAAACTACTGATTTTAGCAATCACAGCGGAAAGTAACTGTACTGCAAAAGATTTGCCAATTTTTTTGCCTAACAAAAGTCCAAATGTAAGTAATTACTATTGCAAGATATGATAATATTAAAAACTATACAGCTAACATTATTTTTTACGCTTTTGGATTTCACTAGTTAGCCTATCGATTAGTGAATGTGACTTTGGTCAATAATGTTCAGGTTTTGGCTTTATGCGGTCCTACACCTGATTTACCAGAAATTGAAAGGTTAGCTATACAATGTTGGAGAAACAGTATAGAAACCTTGCGTACATCAGAACAGTGTTATCCTAGGAATTTTCCTTCAAGCATATCCTTGGATTCTGCAATATTAGGGTAAATTATAATAAAAAATTATGTAAAAAATCAATTATATAAAAAAATATACATGCTTAGAAAACAAAACTAAAATACAAAATTATTCAAACTCTTACAGGTTTCTACTAGTCAACTATAAAATAGGAAAATTTGTTCTTAGTAGAAATGCTCAACATTCAAAAAATCATGTTTCTGGCACTCATCGACTAGATACCATAAGAACTTTTTACCATCATGCTGTGGAAACATTTCTACTTCCTACTGATTGCAACTCAGAAAAAGAGGAAGAAGAAATAAATAAATCTGCCCATCAGTTTAAAGGGGCTAAAGAAACATATTGGTGTTCAGAGTATCATAAATGCCATGCACTGAAAGAAGCAGATCATATTTTCTGTGTACTGTACACATCAACTGTGCCTACTCATACAATGAGACTAATAACTCAAAAGACTTTAAAAATACTTTTAGCAGATAAACAAGTATGTTGGTAAAGTTTAAGTAAATAAATATTTTTTACAAAAGTTATCAAAGATGAGTTTTTTATTGGATTCTCTTATTTGCGTGAAGAAAATATTTTTTTTTCTTTTGTATAACATACCAAGTCTTTGTCGTTCACTTCATCTTAGATATATTACAACCTTTCCTATCAACTGCTTCTTATCATTTTTTAATTATGCTTCGTTATCATTCTACATTTGCAATAAATAAAATGGTTTACAACCGTAACTAAAATACCTTAAGGCTTGCTGCACAATTACTAAAAAAGTGACAAGATAAAGTGCATAGCAAATATGAACAAACAGCTTTGTTTCATAGCTGCATGATCTATAAGAGTTCTCTGATTATAGCTGCGAATTTCCTCTTCACTGCAGGTGAACATAATGCCATTTATCGACTGAAAATATTGAAACGGTTTGTTAATTTAGGAGTAGAAAAAGTGAAATGGAAACAGAACACACATGTGCTACAAAAGAGAAACTACAATTTATAATTTATTCATTAATCTTTTGGACAGGTAAAAAATTTGGTTGACTGTAATAAAACAAAATTCAAAGGTGAAAAGACTACAAAAAGTGAAAAATAATTGTTAAACTTACCAATAGGATCAATAGGTAGTGCTGCTTGTGGCTCTGGCGATTTCTGAAGGACCTCCTTTGCAGCGTTTGTTGTGATTTGGAACGGACTATCCGTTACCGATACATTTGTACTAAAAATAATTAATGAAAGTTAGATACTGCGCATTTAGTGCACAAATAGTTTGTTTATAAATGCTTTACAAACCATGAAATGTTTCCAGAACTAGTTTCTTTTTTGATAAGGTTTTGCCAGTGCTTGTGCACTTCTTCAATTACGTGTAAAGAAAAGTCCCTTGGTTTTGCTTCACCGTTGAAGGCAAATTGATTTTCTGGCTTGCCATCAGGAATTTTGTAGATCTTGAACCATTCAATAGTGGCTTTCAGTAAACCTGGGTAATACTTATCAATATCAGCAACATCTAAACAGATAACAAGTTTTCTTTGAGTATTCAGGTGCAAAAGCAAGTTTAAATTACAGAGTGATTGTGTCATTTTTTAAAATAAAACAATGACATTCAACTTTTGGCAGTATCTAGTGGAGCGTTATACAAGCTAACAATTTAATGTCCTTAATTTCGCTTATGTAACTCCATATTCATCATGCAAACATACAATTAGATTGGCCTTGATCAAAGTCTCTTTTAAGTTCAAGAATTGTAACACTGATACTTGTAAGTAAGACATTATTTCAAAGGAGCAAGTTATCACAGTGACATCAAATTTACCATTCATCTGATTAGCCAGTGGGTCATTTACATCGATGACAATAATCTTCCAATCAGTTTCACCTGAAATAATGAGCAAAGTATTTAGATAAATGCTCATCAATGGAAAAATTTTGAAATTAATCTTTTACACACCTTCATCAATAAGTGCAACAGAACCTAGAACTTTTACTTTCAACACCTCGCCTCGTTTGGCTACCTGAAAAAATTTAAAATTGCTTCAATTCATTTAATAATTGTCATATCTTGAGTCAAACATGTGTGATATAGTTTCTTTTTTTACCCTGTAGCCAATTTCCAAAACGTCAATAGGATCATTGTCTCCTTTGAAACCAGTGGCCTCATCCAATACATCAGGATTTTCCCATGTCTGTAAAGAAATTCAACATTGAATCGCATGCAAGAAATCTAATCTAAGTTAATGTTAAAAAATGCTCTTCAACGATGAGCCATTGACCTTGACTAGTAAAGTAAACTCTTATCAAAGATACAATTATCTTTCATGCATAGAACTTAATGATAGATTACAAGATTATGACTTTAAACTCTGCTCAAAGGTTAAACAAGTTATTCACTTCCTTTATGAGACAATTGCTATTTCTAACAAGATGTTACAGCATAATGCAAACGAATTATTTAACCATGACCATACTAGTTCTAATGATCTAACATACTTGTGGAAGTGCTCCATAATTCCAGATGTAGCCATGGTGGGGGAAGCAATTAGCAACGAATCTAAGATTACCCTTCTTAATGTCTTGCTTGATTGGGTTCAACGTTTCCTTCAAGTTAATTTCCATTTTTGCATTTGTCCACCTTGGTACTTCAACGACCATGTGGAATGTTTTGTTGGCTTCATCCGCAAACAATGGGATGTCATGCATCGGGGAGATTGGGCTATTTTCATTTTCTGTAATAAAAAAAATAATCAAACAAAAGATACATTGATAAACAATGGTCTAATTTACAGTTGAAAATTGAAATGAATACTAGGAAGTTAATTTTAAAAAGCTTATGGAATTAAAGTCTAGTTTCATCTTGAGCTGAATGCATCAATATATGCTCAAAACAGGTTTGCTCCTCTTATATGCATATTCATTACTTTCTCCTGCAGCTAAAGTATAGCAGTGAAAAATGTCAGGTATGTGGAATGCCTGTCTATATTTATAATGCATCCTCAACCGCTCAAAACACCTTTTGCAAAATAACTTTTACAAGATTAACAATGTTTATTAATAGTTTATGAGCGACTATCAGAGATAACGTACAATAGCGAAAAAAAAATCGAACGAGCCGCAATAAAACGAAAAAAAGATTTCGAATTCTAAAAATAAGTACTCCTTGATTCTAAAATCATACATAATAATTGCGAAAGAAAACTGCATCTAATTTCCACAAGGTTCGCCATTGTCTGGTGTGCTCCGTAATGCAGGAAGCACAGGGTTAAAGGTGAGAACTGGGGGCTCGTCGCGTAATCTACCTATACACCACACAGCAACTTGTCGATAATCATTCGCCAGCATAAACCAAAGGTCAATCCGCGTAAAAAAACACTTGAGTCAAGGATCATCGATCGCCTGCAGTTCAAGCTAAAAAATCCTTGACCTTTTTCCATTCACATTAGTAAACTCAACAATCAAGATCACGGAAACATAAAAAAAAGAACGCTGCGATAGGTTATAGAGCCGGTGAAGAAGAATTAGAGGCTATAATAAAAAAAATATACTCACGAAAGAACAGCCGGTACTCGGGCGAGTTAGGCGGGCCTCGTTCGACGGTAGTGTAGCTCGTCGACATGTTCCTGGCAATAATTGACTTGCAAGCTAATGACTCCACTGGCTGTCGCAGCTGCTGCACTAGAACTCGGGACGAGTAGCGCGATAGGAGCGCGAGCCTATTTAAACCGCGACAACGTAACACGTGCAACGTCGCCGTGGACATGGTACATTGCTCGCGCGCCAACGGCCTCTGTACTACTAAATGCCGGACTTGACTACCACAGAGACCTCTGTCGGCGAAGCGCGCGAATTATGAATTTTTATTTTTTATCGCATATAAGTATAATACTTGTTCGTTTGTTGCTGTGTGTGTGAATCATCGATGATTATGTGAACGTGACGTTATTATTATCGAGACGCTGCTGGTGTTATTAATGATTGACGTAATGTCGCGGAGAATTGAGATGATGCGAGATTGATTCGGTAGATTGTGCAGATGGAATTTTAGATGATTGCGCGTGATTACATTTATCTTTCAAATTATAAATGGTGTTATGCAAAATGTATAAACTTATATTATTTTTCGTAACGTAGTGATAGGAAATTTTGGACTTTTATCATTTTGACCTGAACCAGTTTTTTACTTTCGTCATGATCGGTGTGATAGTAATGGTAAAAAAAATTATCGGAACGAGTAGCCGGAGCTGAGAAGCGCTTTTGATAAATTGTTCGTTATACATACATTGTACGTAAGATCTATTTTTGGTGTACGTGAGTCACATAATGGGATTATCAATAGTGTTTTAGTAACGGTTGCACTATATGACGGGTTTGGGTAAATTTATACGTGAATTTTATTATTTTTTTTTTATTTCAAAGGCTTCTTGAAAGTAGGACGTTGATGCTAATTCATATTAGCCAAAATGTAGTCGGTGAAAGAAGTCGTGCGCATGAAAATTGCGGGAGTATTTTCACTTCCGCATCGGTAACCGTTAGAGACTATACCGATCAAGTAATAAATCGAGCCGTCCTTGTACATCAGTGGACCACCGCTGTCACCCTTTGAAAAAATTTGTTTATTAATTTTACAATATTTTCAAGGTAGAAAAATTAGTAATGTATACCTGACAGGGACTTTTCTTCTCATTTCCAGCGCATATGACGTTCGACGTAATGTTCATCATGCTCAGATCCTTCTGGCACTTGTCGTTGCTGATCACTTGAAGTTCGGCTTCTCGAAGATCATCGCTCTGCGTACCATCTGTAAACACATATCCTCACCTTTATTTCCTAAATTTCATTCGTATCAAAAATATTATTCTTACCAAACTCGAGCGCACCCCATCCAGCAACGTATACAGCCTCACCCACGAAATCCTTACGACTGATTTTTTTCGACAGGACAGGCAAGCAGATGGGTTGTATAGCATCTAATCGTGTAAAACTCACTTTTAATCAACGTCATTATGCATATAAAAGAAAAATTTTTAAGAAATAATTACACCCAAATATACCTGTGAACTTCACCTCCTCGCCAAGTTCCAAAACGGCAACGTCGTTCTCGATACCGGTGTGATTGTATTTTGGATGTATGTAGACTTTCTTGATGGAATAATGTACAGCATTATCTGCGGTCTCGAGAGTAGTAGTGCCTAAAGTAGCGATCGCGTTCAACTTGATCTCGTAAAAGCAATGGGCTGCTGAAATTATGTGACGGTTCGTGATGAGAGTACCACTGCAGGAGTAGTAGGCGTTTCCGGTATTCTTGTCGTAGATTCCGATAGACGCGATCCAAGGCCATGAGCCTGAAGATATAATTGCATGAATATTTATGTTTTTGTATAGAAATGAGATGATATGTATTATTGATGTGATAATTACGGTCTTTGGATAGTACGCCACCGATGACTCGCCTGAAAGCTTGTTGACGGAAGCCACAGTCAGGTGGTGAAGGTAGTTCGGCAATTTTTTTCGATCTGTAATCTGATTATTTTTTAACGAAAATGTTTTCAATGAATTTTTAGATGCAGCTGTGTATATCAAACCTTTATGCCAAGAAGTGACTAATTGGCAGTTGTGTAATCCCAGCATTAGAATAATGGAAACGATTTTTGCAAATTTTCTTAATTCCATATTTCGTGTGATACTTACAATTGAAAAAAAGTGGAATTAAGGGAGGTTTGCAATGGAATAAGTTACAGTATAGAAGTGTATGGTGGGTGATCGCAATATGTGACAGCACCTGTCAATTATTTGACACATTATGAGCAAGACATTGATGTATTTCCGGGTTGCATTCATAAAAACACTTCATTAACATTTTTTTATAACTTTCCAATTAGCAGATATGAGCAATGAAGAATTTTATTGCACAAGCCGCCGTAGTTTATGACTTCTTTCTCGTCAGATTAATTTTCGATCAATCTATTCTTAATAGCCTATTTTCATTATAACTGCTCCTGCACCTTATAAACGTAATCGTTGGATTTATTATTACTGATAAGTTCTTTATTACAAATGAGATTTTATAAAAGAAAAAAAAAACATTTTCGATGGCCCATAGATTGGATTATTAATATTATAATTATGCTACTTTCGGCGAAACTCATTACTCCAGTAATTATCTTTCCTCTGAGGTCGTGGAAGTATATGAGAGAAGACAATTCGTCGCACAAGCTATTTTACTTCCATCGCTGATAGTGCAGGTATCTGTACCTCATCCTAAATAATCGACGAAGAAGAAGAAGTAGGAAGACTTCAAAAATTCAAACACCTTTTTATAACATTTCATTAGAGCTTGGAAGAAATGGAACGCTGGGAAGGAAAAGTAGCCGTAGTAACCGGAGCCTCTTCAGGAATCGGACTTGCCCTCTCGAAAGCGTTGGTTCAACATGGTGTGATTGTCGTCGGTTTGGCGCGAAGAAAGGAGCTGATGGAGGTAAAGTTTTTAACGTAATAATGCGTGATTCGAAGTGACAGAAGGAAATTTTAATGAGTTTCAATAATTTGATCGCTTCTCTATATGTATAATAGAGTCTTATGAAAAACGTGGATGGATCGAGTAGATTCTACGCTAGAAAATGCGATGTAGCACAAGAGGAAAATATCATTGACTCGTTCAAGTGGATAAAAGACACTTTTGGGTCTGTGAATATCCTCGTGAATAATGCTGGGACAGGAGAAGGCGGAAAAATAGAAGGTCTCTAAAGACTTTTTGAACTGATTAATTATAAGCATAAAAAATTTACTATTCAGTTTTTTTCCCTCAGATACATCTGCGTCTTTACTTCAGAACGTTGTGAACGTTAATATCTTGGGAGTTTCGTATTGCTCGAAAGCGGCGATAAAATTGATGAAGGAAAATCAAGAAGAGTCGCACATAGTTAACATATGCAGGTATACTCGAGTTGTTGTTATTTAAAACTGGCTTACATGTATATATAGAACGTAAATTAAAACATCCTAATTTTACATCCGACCCATACAGTATTCTGGGACATTCTGTACTTCCTGCAAAACATGGATTTGTCAACATATATTGTGCCAGTAAATTCGCCGTTCAAGCTTTGTCGAAAAGCTTGAGACAAGAACTTCTCGGCACGAAAATACGTATTTCGGTAAGCGACTTATACACTCTGAAAAGTTCATTTTATACTTCACTATAATAAGTTTCACATTTTATGTTAGAACATAAGTCCAGGCATGGTAAAAGCTGAAATAATAGACAGGTACTGGGATGCATTTCCTCAAATGAGAAATTGGCCATCAATGGAACCAGAGGACATCGCCAACTCCATTGTACACGTGCTCGCCGCACCAGCTACTGTTGAGATCACCGAGTTAACTTTACGGCCGAGACTTTAAATTTACACTAACATGTTCCAGTTCTTATACGATATTGTCGGTGTAATTGCTAAATGAATAAATCATTATTCTTATCGTCCGAGAATTTTACGATCTTTTCTGTTATGCTTTTAGAAAAGCCTTTCAATTATGAGTGGTAATAATTATATATTTTTGTTCTAAGCTTATTTTTATTCAGCAAAGCCGTAGAGTTTTCCACTTTATTTATTTTTTTTTATGTAAAGTAGCCGACATATGTGTAATATTGTGTATATTATATTTTCCACAGTGAGAAAAAAATCTAGTAACCATTACCAAAATTCTACTATAAACTCTAGTGGTATAGGGACACGATTTTATAGTAACGGTTACTGACAAATTTATAGTAATGAGTAC
>UCOJ01001471.1:0-29560 GCA_900474305.1 Cecidostiba fungosa
ATTTTACATATAGGTAGATTTTAGTACAGAAACGACTCAGTTAAGTTTTTGTATATCTAGGGTACGTGAGAAAAAAGTTATTAACATTTTCTTTTTCGGGCGTTTAACATTGAGTCTTATGGAAAAATACGATTTTTCCAAAATTTTGAAAAAATTACCGTTCGGATGTTAATGAAACTTTCCATGATATTAGTTTGCAATCTAATCTATATTTGAAGTCTTTGTAAACAATGATTGGATGCGTATGAGCTGGTGCATAGAGTTGATGTGGCAATTTTGCAACGAAAAGTTAGGTTAGCGCGTCGTTTAAATTGTGTACGTAGGTATATATGAGTATACAAACTAATTTGAGATGATTAAATAAATAAATAATAATTTATTAACAGTAAAAAATTTAACACCGCACACCGACTAGGTGAGTATGTGCGTTACTACCTTAAAGGAAATGCTTTATAAATATTTTGATCAATTTATAAATAAAATTAGGAAACGTATGTATATATGAATCTATCAGGAAATAATTATAAAGAACTATGCTGACTCTGAATGCTTAATTAGAGCTTAATACTGAAACCCCATATCATTCCAGAATAACGGAGCCAAACATGCGAGCAAAGTCAGCGAGCCACAGGGACATTCCGCGGGGGCGCAGCGAGAGGCGTGAGGTCAGCTTCAACGAACCCGCCCAGCGCACGCGCAGCCTAACTCGCGAGGAGGCATCCCATCGCGAGGCCATGTCTGCTTACGAGCGCACCGCCTCCTCGCAGCGTCTTCTGACGCCTGCGCAACAGCATCAGCCACAACCACCCCCACGACCCTCCAGGGCTGACAGTCGTGTGACCTTTGCCCTCGATACTACCAGTCGCGAGAAGGACGAGCCCAGAAGACAATGGTCCAAGGAGATACTGCCGCAACCCGGCGAACTCGAAATTCTCGGTGGGTTGGAGTTGCTTCTGATTAGGGATAGTTTGATGCTTGTAACAAAATCGTTGAACTCGTTCGAACCGTTTTTGAAAATGGAGCTTCAGTTTTTGAGAGAAAATGCTATGCGAAATTTTGATGTTTATTATTAACTGATAGGATTCAATTACTATTATTACATTGCAATTTTTAACAAATTCATTTTCTTTAAATAGTTCATAAGATACAGACCAATTATAAGTATGAGACTACAATTTATAGACGTGACTCAGGTCCCAATTATTGATCTATTTTTGTCTTACATATATGACAGAGCTATCTTGAACAACTGTTCTAGCGACTATTCAAAGGTGATGAATGTTCCGATGATATTTTGATCACTCTCTGTACATGAGAAATGGATTCTTGCATAATCCTTATTGCTACATTGTATTTATATTTTTGAAGTTGCATTGCATTTATTTTTCATTCATTTGCATCAATGAAAAGTAAATGCAAATTAAATAATCCAAATGTGTGACCACATTAAGGTGTAACTGCTTGAGCGATATTTTTTTGTTATGTTTTGCTACAGCGTTTTTAATTGTAAATTTCAGCAAGAGGCACATCACAGCAAACAGCGGTGGTCATCACGCCCAGCTTCGATGATTCTGGTGGACATTATCGTTCATTCCTAGAATCTCGTTCACGTTCGGTATCATTTTCGCGTGAGCACAGCCCCTCACCTTTAGAACTCGAGGAAACAACAGAAATCGCCATCAAAGAACGCGTAGAAAGCATGACCCTAAGGGGACAGCTCAGTCCTCCTCGAACACCCCGACGACGACGCAGTAGCGGAGAAATTCGAGATGCAAACAGTTTGAGGACCTTGAGACGAGAGGATGAGGAAAGTATGCTTCATGGAAGCAGTGAGTTTATGCTGGTACTGTATCCAGGTGAAGAAGATGGACAACAACACGAAGCAAGTCGGATCGAGAAGGCAGCTGAAGCTATGAGACGGGATAGTAGAGCGTCGAGAAGTACGTACAAGTTGTAGCATTTTGATCATGTGCCAGAACAAAATTTCACTCAAATGATTCATTGATTTCAGGTAACCATTCGGTAGAACGACAACCAGCCGTCGAAGCACCAGAAGAATCCGAAGAAGAGGATCTCGTTCCACCACCCATGTCTATCTCTCTTCCAGAACTCTTCAGCGCGGATCACCAGGTCGTCGAGATCTTCCGTGAAGCAGTCAGCTCCACCGAACTTCTCCACGAACGCGCAATGGAGCGTTTCTACAAAGCAGTCGAAGCCGAAAAGTCCCAGACCAAGTCTCAACCTACCGACGTGAACACCTTGAAACCTCCTGGAGAGGGTGAAGGTTATCCTCTGTTTAGTGGCCGAACGCGACCAGTGCGCAGACGATTATCGAATTCAGGTGCCAACGCTACGACCTGGCAGCTCAAACGAGATAGGAGACGGTCAAGCGAAGGTCAGACTAAGGTGGAACTGTTGAAGACACCACAGCTACACACTGTGGGGATGCCACTGCAGAATATCTCATCGGACCCTAACTTACCGACGAGCGATGAGATGCTTGCTCAGAAAAAATCTGAACCTTGGGGACTGGGAGGTGGGTTAGGTGATAGCGCCGAGCGGCTGCGCAGGTGGCACGAGCCTGGAATGGACCTGAGTAATGAGAATTCTATTGCTGAGATGATTGACAAGGAGAACTTCCAGAACAAGCAGAAAGAGGAATTGCTGAAGCTACCGGATCTCAATATCAGAGTAATTAAAAAAGTTATCTTTATTACAATTTTTCTGTGGTTCAAAACAATTGTGGCAATTAAATTCTAAAAATTTTAATCATTTGAAGGAACCGACGAGAGTAGAAGAAGAGTACGACGAAGTCGCGCCTGACACCGGAGAAATCCTCGCAGAGGACAGCATTGAAACCTCTGGCGTCTCATCTGAAGCTGAAAGCACTGACAGCGAAGACCTGAAGCAACTTAAAGCACGGATAATGGCTATTCCCGTGGTCGATGAAGAAGACACTTACAATCCACGAGGTCGAATGGTCGTACACTCAGAGCAAGATGTACCACCACCTGTACCACCTCACAGAGTTCCCGTTCTCGATGTTTCGCCACCTGTTCCCGATCGAAGGAGTATGTCGCCAACGAATCTTACCCCAGCATCTTCCAACAGTGCCATTGTGCCCAAGTCCATACTGAAGAAACGCACCGAGACTGAGCCCGTACCTACGAATCAGTTTGGTAGGCCTATTCCCCCGGAGAAACCGATCCGCAAGTCGTTGCCGGCTTATGAAGATATCGGAATGGATGTGGCTAGCAGGTAGGTTCAGAAATATTTCTATCACGGATATGATCGGTTTGATTTATAATTTATTTTTTATTATTGCAGCAGCAAATCCTTGTCGAATCTGGACTTTACGGATGACACTTCCACATTAGAAACTACCACAGCTGTACCAACATCCACACCTTCACTAACGACCTTACCTATCACCACTGCCGCGACTACACCTGCAACTACGACTCCGACTGCGACTACAAGTACGACCGATGCCGATCGCGAAAAAGAAGCCGTAATTTCCGCGGGAGAAGCAGCCGTAACCAAGAGAAGACAGATGCGACAAGGTTCGAAGACACTCTCCACCGAAGATGCCGAAGAAATAAAGGAAGAGAAGATGGCAGTAGTAAGTCACTACACGGAAATCGTCAGACAATATTCCCATCCAGAATTCCGACAACGATCACTCAGTAGAGACAGAGATCAACAGCAAAGACGTTACACCGAGAGTCCCTCAGAGTCTCGAGTGATGTCTCCAGTTCCAAGCCAGCCGCCTTCATCCAACATTCACAAGGAAAGGTTACCGATCACGCCGGGCAAAGTGATAACGCCGATCCCACCGAGTGTCCCACTGATGGGTGTACCGGCTAAGATAATCACACCCATACCACCGGTGATGCCTACAACACCGATACAGAAGGCCAAGCCTATCGATCCCTCGGAACAGAAATCTAGAAGAGGTAGTCTGACGAACCGATCGAACGAGGAGACACCGGTCTCCAGAGGCAGATCGAGAAAGCAAGAGCCCGCGAACGAGGTGACGAGGCGACCAAGGAAGAGCAGCGTCAGCGACTCCAGAAGTTCCACTCCCACACGAAGAAGGCCAGAGAGTCGACCTCAGTCCAGAAACGAGTCACCTATGCCAAGATCAAGAAACGTGTCGAGGGATCGAGCGCCATCGGTGGCTGGATCACGATCATCGTCGACGACCAGGGGTAGCGAGTCCAGGCCCTCTAGCGGCAGACAGCAGACCAGAGGTAGTAGCAGACCTTCGTCCAGGTCGAGCTCGAAGGACCGGTCCAGGGCGAACACCCCAACGGCCGAGAAGATTGAGCGACTGCAGCGCGCCCTGGACGACAAGAATAACCGGTTGAGGCGTGCTTCGACCAAAGACGAGGCCAGACAGAAGGAGGAGGAAGAAAAGAGTGCGATGTTGACGATACAGGCCGAGAAGAAGGTTCGCAACGTCTTCGACTACGTGATGGACGTAGGTTTATTTCTGGCTGCCCTGTACGTGTATCTGTTCAAAAAGGAAGTCCTGGCGATTCCCATTATTGCGCTTCTGCTTTACCGGTATATCCAGCAGGAAATCAGTGGCTGGATGCCGGCCTGGTTGAGAAGGCGTTGATGTTGATGATGATGATGGCTTGTGCGCGTTGTTTTTTCCACGTTTTTTAAAGGAGAATGTTAAGAAGGCATTGACACCTCGTGAAGATTTTTTTTTACTTTTCCTAAGGGGTTTTACCCTTTTCTGTTTATCGCTCTCTTTTTTTAATTAGGTTTGCAAGATTTCAAGTAGATGATTTTTTACGAGAAAGACGTTATTCCATGCTCCGCGTTTGATGAAAATCTCCACTTGTATTTACCGGTTTTTGATTGTTTTTTGCGATTTTCGAAATTTTTATGATCGTCCTCGTGTTGAACTCCATAAGTATAAGAAAGATTCGTATCTTATAGACATAACACGGACTTATTTTTGGCCACTCTTTTAACATCCTCTTTTAATAAAAATTTTGATTTTAAAATCTTATTATACATTTTTATTTATGTGATGTAAGCGATATAATATAATATACATGAGTTTCTGTAAGCACAACACTTATACCTAATAGGATGCTCAGTTGATTTATATGATGAAATGTAATAAAGGAACTGAGAGAGAATATTATCATGTATCAATCAAGTATATAGATTGATATCGTTGTTTATTGAAGTACAAGAACGATAAATCTGTTTTTGCGCACGATTTCCGTTCCAAAAAGTTTTCGGTGTACGAAATGTTTACGATTGTTGAGAATTTTCGAGGAACCAAATAAATATAATAAATTATATTATGGAAATTAATTTATGAAAATATGTTATTATTGTTAAATATATATTTATAGCAAAATGAATCGAGACTATATTTAATTTTGTAACACACAAGTTCGGAAAATTCTGTTGAAAATGTAACTGATATGATAAAATAATAAAAATATAATTTAAGGAATATTCAATTGATTTCTCTTCACCAGTTATAATACCCAAACAAGGCTTGATATTGAAATAATAAGAATTACACGCAGACACAAAATATACATATATTTTGTAATAAGCAAATCACCTCTTCAAGACAATCGACTCAATTAACGCTACATAGCAATTCTGGGTATAAATAAGTATGAAAATATAAGCGCTTCCGTTAATTGCTGCAGGTATTTATCGATTCGGACTATTCAACATTTGTTATGAAATAGCCAAGATCGTAAAAGTTGGAATCAAATCAAAAGCAACCACTGATTTTAGTGAACCACAACAGCGATTTATACTATTTTGGTATCGAATCGATTTTCAATGTTACGCATAGTCTAATTAACTTGCAAAATCTATACATAAGCATAGTGTCACGCGACGCAGCTCATCCAATTCTCGAAATAACACATTTCTTTTTTCATAAAATGCTTACTTTTTTGATATAAAAAATTTAAGTACAGGTGTATCATAAAACAATGAATGACACACCGTTTTATCAACCCCTAGTTACTCCACTAATAAAAAAATCTCTCCAAGCGAACAGACCGTACGTCCCGCGCTATAGAAGAAAAAAGAGAGAGAGAGAGAGAGAGAGAGACAGACGAGAAGCAAAAAAAAAAGGCCGTCGCCTCCGTCGGAGCATCATGACGATCATCAGTAGTAGTCTTTGGCGACTCCGCATCCAGAGGCCGCGCCGCGGAGCGCTCCTCTCCTCGTCTAAACCCAGCGCAAGCGAGCAAGCGAGCGTCGACTCGACGCTTTTAGACCGGAGCCCCGCGGCTCGTCGTTGGATTCCGTGCGCGGGGCGGACTACTGCACACTCTTCTCCTCCTCTTATCTTCTGTCTCTTTCTTTCGTTCTTCCACAGCCCCGAGCGTATAGTAGTAGTTGTAGTAGTAGAAGAAGAAGAGAAGAAGAAGAAGAAGAAGAAGAAAAGCTGCAGCACGAGCGAGCGACGGAAGGAAGAGAAAGGGAGAAGAGAAAGAGAGTTAGAGGAAGGCGGAAGACACGGGGCGGCTGCTGCAGTGTTGTCGTCGCGGCCTGCCGCGACACAGTGTGCGCGTGACTATTATCATTCGATCTCTCTCTTTCTGGCCAACCTACCTGTACATATAGTCATGACGAGCCGGTCGATCGGATAATAGAGAAGGAGAGAGAGAGAGAGAGAGAGAGAGAGAGAGAGAGTTTGGAAGAGTGTGTGAGAAGAAGGCAAAGGGATGACCCTAACAGGTAAGGCCGACACGAGCCAGACTGTTACTACTGATATGTGCGCGCGACTTTGCGTGTGTGTGTGTGTGTGTGTATCAAAATTCTACATATAGTTCGTGTGCAGGGGGGAGCTACAGACGTCACGGGCGGAGAACAAAAAATTGGATTTTATTTTTGGGAATGTGAGAGCGAGTGTTTTGACTTTCGTGTATACTCTCGCAAGTGCGTGCGGTAAGTGGGTTATATGGTGTATATATATATAATCGAAAATTTTGTTTCCATCGGTGCGGTCTACTGTTGATATATTATATATTTACCCGCGATTTTTCGTTGTCGTAAGAATTGCTCGATACAAATTCGATAATAATCGTTGTAATATACTCTCGACGAGATATATCCATTCGTAATAATAATAATAATAATAAATCATCGCGTAGCTAAAGTATAGCGAACAATGCGTAGAGCAGCATAGCAACGCCGCGAGAGTTGGACATAATTCAAACCGCAGAGTGCAGCAGTCCATTAATCTCGTTCTAAAATTATGAATTTTTAACTCTCCGCAACTGGTAACACACGCCGAAATTTTCCACATCCATCAGAGCCGCCCGGACACACACGCGAGACGTCGTATTAGTTTTCGCAACAAATCGCGATCAAAACGTGCATATATATATATAACAAGCTATAGCCGCGAAATTAACGGCGGCACATTAACGCGGCCATTCGATTATGTCCGTCTAGAAGTCTCTCACACGTCGGCCGATAAATAAACTGTCAACGATTTCGCGTCTCACAGAAGCGTGAAAGAAAGAGATACAATTGAAGTGTATATAATACCAGAGCGTCCGGCGTGTGTATATAGTATTATAGCTCTCTTTTATATACCTAACTCGCGTCCCGGAAAGATTTAGAGCGGGCCAGTGCGCCGCGCCAGTGTCATTGTCGTTATTTTGGGTGCGCGCGGCAGAGAGAAAAATTCGGCCCCTTTTAAAGAAAGCCAGCTGTTACGAAACTCGAATAAGGAGACGACGACACGCTTAACTCTTTCTCGCGCTTGTACTTCTTGGTATAGGTACACATGTATAAATGCGTGGTATATAGACGAGCTTAGAAATTGAGAAAACAGCGGGAAAAGTAAAGGAGTCGGAGGAGAAAACAGTCGTTATAGGCGCGCGCGCGAGAGAGAGAGAGAGAGCTTAGATCGCCACGAAAAACTAGCGGAGTCTTGCCAAACCGATGGAAATAGGCCAGTCCTCGCTAATCGGGAGAAATAAGCTACTAGTTCTCTCTCTCTCTGTCTCTCTCGCGAGCGAGCGAGATGATCGTCTAGAGAGCTAGAGATCGTTTTTATAGGCGGAGCGATTCTTTTTTTGACAATTGGAGCGGCGCCGCTGTGATGTCTATCTCGATCTGCATCTGTCGGTTTGAATTTCCCGCCGAGATGCGCATGCGCATGCGCGAGAGCTTGCGAAGGCCGCGGAAAAATTGAAAAGGACGAAGGTGCGTGTATGCGCGTGATCTTGGGGTCGTTTAGGGATCGATACTCGCGCGCGATATTCCGCTCGCGGATGAGTCGGGCCGCGTTAAACACGCGGTCGTTTAAAGGCTTTATTTTTAGAAAAGCCGGTTAGCCAGACGCGTGTGGATGTCTGCGTGCGCATGTATGTATACGTGTATGTAACTGTTTTCGTGGTTTTCTTTTCTTTTTCTATCACCTGCTTCTCGATGTTTTTCGCGGATGTTTTTGTTGTTGTGCGAATGATATATAGTGATGATACACATAGGTTATATTGCATGTATAGGAGAGTAGTTGTGATGGTGTTGGATTTGTTGTTGCGGTAATAAGACTTGGGAAGCTTGCCAATAAAGCCTAATGTTTTTTGTTACAAATTAAATTAGATAATCTGGTTCCGTTATTTCGACAGCTGATACTATTTACAGCTTTACATAATTGTATTTATTGCGGGGGTATGTTTGTGTGTGCTTGATGTGTATACAGTTTGTTATTGATTGTTGGTGAGCGGGAAGTAAATATTTCATTGCAATATTTTCAATGCTATCATTGCTATTTGAATAAACAATTTAAACGCTTTTCAAAACAGTATTAAAAATCGCGGTGGTCCAGCTTTTTGACGGTTGCCAAAAAGTCTTGTTATATGTATTATTAGATCTGGGTGTAAAAATGAAAAATGCATTCTAAATTAGTTTTGATAATTGTTTGAAATGTATAAAATTAGTTGTAATTTGATGTGTATGTTTACGGTAATTTGCTGTAATTAAAAATGAAAGGTTTTGAGTTTGTTACTTATTATTAGGATTTGCGGAACTTGCAAGCTTGTACGACTGCTCTTTTACTTATTCATACCAAAAAGACAAAAATGAATTTTGAAATACTCAATTTTTTTCAATGGAGAGAGTAATGTACTTCGTAAAAGTGTATTCGTCATAAATTTTAAAATAATAATACTATAACATTTGGAAATTAGGAATTAAAACGTTGAATGTAAGCCTTCTAACCTCGGAAAATTTAGGTTACCTTTACAACACGTTATTTTACCTCAACAATCTTCAGCGTAGTGCAACATATCCTAATGCCCGAATCTTAATTTCAGATCGTGCTTCCAGAGCGGAAGTGTCGCCATGGGAGGAAAGCGAAGACATCGCCTTGGAGGCGCACTACCGATTGGGCGAGGACTTTCTGGTTACGGTCAACTTGCGTCCCTCCATCGATGCCGCAGATTACGAATTCGAACTGTAAGTTTACTTTGGTAATGGGCCACGTGTGTGTCGTAGTCGTAACGTTGACAAGCGCAAATAAACTACTTGGGTACATCGTTGAAAATGTATAGCTAGTTGATGGGACACGTGAAAATGTGTTAGATCATTGTTTAAACAACAGGCGATGGTTAAATAGAGAATCGAAGTAAATGTATGTATGTACTTTGAAAGGTTAGCTTATTGAAAATGGTATTGGGCTGTGCAAACTTGTCTGCGGTGTGATAAAGAAATATGCTTGAGCAGATTCAAATCAATTGTTTTAGAAAATGGAGATTTTGTAATTAAAATAAGAAAAATAGGTTATTCGAATTTTCATGGATAATGCTATATTAAGTTTGCTTTAGTATATTTCGTCGTTCGTAAGTGAAGAATAACACACTTTAAAAAAGGCCTATTTGTAATCTTTATTTTCGAAGACTAAAAATAAATATAAATCCATCTACATCTCCATATTCGTGTGATAGATCAAATTTATCAGGATTTGGATGAATTTGTTTTGTTCTAGAGTTCTAATAATGACAAATTTAAAATAGGCTTTTTCTGAAATGTGCTAGTTTTCGTTAGGAGCTACGATTTTGTCACTGACTGAATAATGTACCCAAATAATTATTCACTTGTTATGAAGAAAAAACAAATTTTATTCGTTTCGAAGCTCAGTGTGTGAAGATAAATATTTACATATCCTTATAAAACTGCCTTAATAGAAGTAAAGCTTAAATACAATATTACGCATCTGATTTAAAAAATACTAGCTTATCATTCTATCAAAAATCGTTATCGATCGGTACCAATAAAAATGCAACTTCCACACTACCGATTCCATTAAATAAATCACGAAAGAGAAAAAAACCATGCACCTACACACACACACATACACACATCGGTGTATAGCTGGCGAATCGTCCCGATTTCTGGGAGAACCGACTCGCACTTTGTGCCAAGGATCGGCGGGCGAGGTGTTATTTCAAGCCGGCGTCAACTTAATTTCGCGAGGTCGGAATTATTCTCGTCGCGTCATTTCGTAGTCGTGCAGCCACTGCTTACTTCAATGCCAGGGACACCGCGTATATACTTATATTCATCACCTCTTCTCTATATACACTCTCTCGAACCTCTGGAGTAGCGGCCGCGACCCGAAAAATCGGTTTGCTACTGTACCGTATAATATGAAAGCTTCGATTTTTCTTCTTTTTTTTTCGCGAAGAGAAGAGAATATCAGAAGCTACGTGTGTTGGAGAGTTACGAGAATGCGCGAGTCGATTACGAAAGCCGAGAGCGAGCCGCGTCGAATTTAGCAGCGGGTGTTATGTATGCGAGTAGCGGCCGATTCGTGAAAAGAGCGTATTGCGCGTTTTTGCACACATGTGTGTGTGTGTGTGCTTTTCGATGTGGAGATTATTTTCTTGGCTGTTTGGGGGAATTTCTATCGCCGCGTGTAAGGATTGATAGTTTGGTCTTTGTAGGAGCTTTTTTATATAACATTTGCAGTTGTGTGTTTGGAAAAGTTGGATTATATCTATACTTTTTGGTACAAAAACTGGACGTTTCAGTATTTATAATCACTGTCATAGAGCCAAAACGAAGCAAAATTTGCATTACGAATATTATTTCCTCAGAATATAATAATATGGAGGATAAACAAATTCATCAAACCAGAGCAAATATTGCTTGCAATAATAAAGTAAATCATCTTTTCGCCGGTCCGTCTACATATACATATCAGAAACGCAGCTTTTAGCGTATACACGTATAAAAATTATCATACGCACACCTATTTCGAGCGAGGCTATTTTTAGCAAATAGTTGAGATTCTGACAAAAGATGAATGATATTACGTAATCGTTCTATTAATAGCTAGATATATATTCAAACGAACGAAACATTGTTTGGGAACAACGAGTGAATAAAAAGTACAGCTGGCATGCATATAACTATCGGTGCAATATACCAGTCGGGCGTTGGATGATATCAAAGCCAATAAAATTTTTTCAAGTTCAAAAGCCCGTGACGTGTTCCGAGAGCGTCTAAGCGGTTCTTGACCTATTTTACGCGCGCCAGGGCACGACGACGGGACATGAAGCTTATGTCGCCAAAACGATTCGCGCTCGGGAGATTAGCCACGGGCTGAGAGAGATGATTTTCTCTCGGGGTATAAACATACGATTTGAGAGAAGCGACGAATAAATGGGATGTGTAATTTTGATGTAATTAAGATAATTAATATGATTCGAGCTTTCATCAATTTTTTTTTCTTTCCTTCAGTATATATCTTCGCTGCCTTTTTTCCTACTCGATCAAAGCTAAATACTTGCGGACACGAAAAACAAGAAACGCCTGGCACCCAAGAATGTCACATCCACTGCGAAAAGCTCTCAACTCACTCCCGCGACATTTACAGCTCTCTTCGCGGATCTTCGAGAGCATCATCAGTTCTCTCTCGTGCGCTTCGAAATAGGCCGGGGCTGTTTGGTGGCGCGACTGCGCTGTTCCCCGAGACTCTGCAGCGCCGCGGAGCTTCTTCTCGCCGGGCTTTATTGTGACGTTTCGCGGCGCGTCGACGACGCTTCTCGCGATCTCTGTTCGCGTGTGATATCTCCCGCGCGTTTTTCTCACCGTCCTCGTTTTTTTTTTCCTTTCGTTTTTTACCGGCCGCGACGAAGTGAATGAAAAAGCTCTCGGTGTGTTGTGGTCTGTGATGTGTAGGACTCGTAGTTCTGTATAGTTTGGATAGATTCGAAAACGTAGTTGTTAGGGAAATTAGGTCGTCGTGCGCATACAGGCTAAAAAAAGAAGGAATATATATACGCACGCACGTTGTTGGTGAAAATGTATATTTATATACGCTTCGTAAACCGGCAATTTTTTTCTGTTTGTTCTCGAGCTTTATGGAAGTGTAAGAGTACGTGATGAGATCGTAATGGTGTGAAAGAAGAGTTTTGGTTGTAATTATATATCTGTGGACGGTTGAGAAGAAGAGCGGGAGAAATCGATGGATCATGAGGATTCTGTGATCGGGAGATTATCGAGGACGAGTCATGGGAAGTCAGTGCTGCAAATGCGACAAAGAGAAGAAGTATTATATTTGGGGATCGACTCGTCGCTCCAGTTACCGGTAAATTGCGGGATTGAGGATGATTCATTGTGGATGTGCGATTGTGGACATTGTGTTTTGAAAACAGGGTTTTATTGAGTGACAAATGGCTCGTATGAAATTGCTAAGTTTTTTTTTTTTAAAGATGATGTAGAAGGAACTATATGATTGACAGTGATGTGTGTATGTACTGATGGAAAGTATGAATGAAAATATTAGAAATGGCTTTCAAGAATTCCGTTCTAAACTTCGGTATTAAGTACAATTAATCCGTTGTTAAACGTGACATAAGCCTTTGGCAAATACTAGTCGATATTATTAGACTACAAAAGGTATTTCGGTCATTTTTATCTTCAAAAGTAATGAACTGCTCTTTGGTGACTTTCCAATTTTAATTTTTCACAATCAAGTGGGGATAACATTCATATTTTGTATTAGTCTACTGCTGCGATGAACAATGTTGTTGATAATTAAGAAAGAGTAGTTAGAAGAATCATTAGTGCAGTCTGGTAATATAGGTCATGGTCATGCTTTGATTAGAAATAACTCTATTGGGAACATACTTAAGAAACTCATTTATCTTTTTTAGAATAGCTTTAATTTTGCATTGTTTTCGTTATGATCGTTTATTGAAATTTTGATTTTGATTTTAATAGCTGCCTACACATAATATTCTTAACCTAATCTATTCAATTTTTTTTTCTTTATAACTTTAAATGAATAAAATATTAACTACATTTCAAAAATGTTAGATTCTTCACGGTATGAATCAGATAATTATAAAAGAATGGATGGAATACATTTAGATATTTTTCTAAACAACATGCTAATTTTCATTTAAAATTAGAATAGGCAAAGAAAGTCTTCCAAGTAATATCCGGCTGACGTCCACCAAGCTCTATTTGAATCCAAAATATATAAAATATCTATTTGAGTCCAAGAGGAAATCTACCCGAAAGCTACACGTAAATTCACCCACCTAATACCATTCTAACAGATCGTCAAGATAATACTAACGTCACTAAACAAATCCAAAGCCATAAAAGTCATCCACACTAAAATTCGCGCAAGCTCACATCAACTAAAAAAATAAAAACACACACAGCGCGTAAATATAAGTTTAGTCCACGTGTACGGACGCTTCCTGGATATAAAAGCTCAAGCATTTACGTGAAAGCGAGCGCCGGAGTGAAAATTCGTTCAAAGAGGATCTATAGCGGCAGAGCTTGCGCTCGATGATCTAGAAATATCGCGCGATGCTGATGTGCGCGCGCCGCCCTTGTGTGTATAACTGACGTAAGCTTGCGGCTTTATACCAGCCGTGACATAACTCACGAGACGTCCAATGATCCCAAAAAGCTACTACTGACTTCGACCGGTGTCGATTCCGCGCAGCTGTCCGCTGATGTGGCCGACTCTGCGGTTCGAGCTGTGGGAAATGAATGGAAGGGTTGTATTTTTATGACAGACAGACTCGAGCTTTCGAAGACTAACACGTGTTTAGCTTTGGAAGTATTTTAGGTTTGAAGAAATTGGAATTGACGGGCAATTTTTCTTTTTGAAATTTTATCAATTTTAATGTTAGTCGATGATAAATTTACGCTGTAAAAAATTATTAAATTCATATTATAATCGAACAAATAGCGCCTGACAAGAATTTGTCATTTTTTAATTATATTTAAATATATTTCATTAAAAAGTGAATGCTGTTAACAGTTATTATTAGCTTATTTAGGAGCTTTCCAAACTATATGTAAGAAAATTTGTTAAAAATATACAAATGTGTCATAAGCAGAATATTTTCTTAGTATAGGTACAAGAAAAAAAATTTAGCTTCCTGTTTATTTTTCTCAATATTCTGTATAATAGCCATATTACACTGCTACAAATTTTCGTAATATCCGGTACAGAAATAAACACTACCTATAATTTACAACCTAATGAACATTGCATGATTGATATGCAGCAACTTTTAACAATCGATAAGTTACACGTTATAGTGTACATAGTATTAAATATCTTATTCGAAATCAAAAGCTTCATTAACATTCAAAAACATAAACATCACAAAAACCTTTAAAAAATTACAACAAGCACAGTCTCTATCCAACGGTGGCTGTCCGATGAAATTCTCTGTCGTGCGCGTGCTGTAAGTTGCGAGTAGCGCGCGTTCAAGGTTGCAAGCTCGCTCGTTAGGGCGGTGTGGCTCTCGGAATTCGAGCGACGCGACGGGAGAGCTTGCGCAATGTCGTTTCGTGCGCGCGCGCTTGAATGCGAAAGCTGCCTGATGCTCTACGGTTGAATGGATGGGAGCTTGCGGGGGGTCGGAGCTTTTCGGTGATGATTTTGTAAGGTGGGAAATTGATTGCTGATATAATGATGATGTGTGTTTGAATTTTTTGAACATTTTTCATGCTGTGGGTTAGTTTTTTTGATTAATGTGAGATGTTAAAATGATAAAGTTTTAAAATATACTGATATAAGAGAACGTTTAGTTATTTATTTTTAATTTTATTAACCTAGTATATAAATCAGTTAAATACTGATCGTTGGTTCGATTTTATTATGTTTTATTTTAGCACTGCCGCCGTTGTAAAACTTTTACTGTTTACTATAGTTGTTTTTGAGACATAAAACATTGACATAAATTATTATTTAAATAATTATATGAAACAGCTGTAAATTTAACTAAAAATGTGTGCACGACTTCAACTCTATGCTTATATATTTAAAGTTTACTATTGTTTAACAATTTTCATTTTTAAGACGATATTATCCATTCAATACATTTCCTTCTATTTAAAAAAAGACATGATCATTGTTCTCTAACTGGATGATCGTTTTCTCGCTTGATCTCTACGAATGCATCAATTCATAAACACAAAAAGTTAAAATTTAGAAAATATGATAATTAGGGATGTATGTAGTTATTGTCGCAGGATTCGTGGCCTTTTATATCCAATTATTTTTACGCTTATCCCGCTACAAATTTTTATTAAAAAATGTTGTTATCCAATCTAAATTCGATTCCAATTTCTGCGTACGTACAATGGATTGCGATATATTAAAGCAAAGCAGCTTTGGACTGTACTGGTCTTACCGCGTCTCTAGGCAAGGAAGATACAGTCGCTTATGCTATAACTGTTTATCTAGCTATACATATTCGTCATTTATATATAGATATACTAACCCATGATAAATCTGTATATAATGCAAGAATTACTTAAACACGTGTATTCAACAATTTTAACAACTGCTTTTTTTATGAATGTTCTTACATAATTCTTAACAAATTATTTAGACATCACACGTTATTACATCTATATTTCTTGATAGTATGTAAGTTAAAAAAGTTGACCGATAATGTATTTTTAATGTTACTAATTTGATTTCCGAGAAGTTTAAATGAAATCGCAAATTTTTGCATGAAAATACCTAGTACACGTTAAGAGGGTGCGAAGAGATTGAAGACGATCTTATTGGACGGTCGCCATCGTGTGTGCCATAGAGAAAAACAGAGTCATCGATCCGACGTTTCGTGAATTTCAACACCGGCCCCGATTCACTTGTCAAATTGAATAAGTGTTATTTGTTAAGATTGATAATCTTTATTGGGGAGCCATAAGATCATTGAGTACTTAGTAATTCACTCACCAAAAATACAATGTTATTTTCATGACTTGATTGTTAGTAATAATAAAATACAATAGCTAAATAATAAGATTGTATAAATTAAAAAAAGTTGTAAAGCTAAAATGGAAAATATCAAAGATTTTACAGGAGATTTTTTACAATAATAGAGCAAAAAAATTAATATAAAAAAATAAACAACATATTTACTTCGAAGCTAACACTGTTACAAACTACTTAAAAGTTCGCTAAAGTACAATTTTAAGTTTGTATTATCAAAGATCGAAACTATCAAAGATTTCATAGGAGATTCCATACAAAAAAAAGTAATATAAAAAAATAATCAAAATCTCTCTTCAAAGGTATCGAGGGGAGCCGCCGATGCCGAGCGACCGATTCCGCGTAGAGGCGCGCGGGAATCGGGTACAGCTAACGCTGCAGCACGCGAGCAGAGATGACGCGGGCCACTACGCCCTCATAGCCAAGAAGCTGCCGCACGACAACGAATCCGAGCGACTCTTCTCCAGAAGAATACACATGAGTGTGGACGAGCCCTCGTTTACGGAGGAGGGCGATCCGCCCCTCTTCCTACGCCGACTTACCGATCTCACCGTCAAAGTCGGCACGAGGACGCGATTCCTCGTCGAAATACGAAGCGCCACCGATCCGAAGGTCAGTCGTTTTATTTATTTTAACTTATTGCAAAAATTTAAATTAAAGCTTGTATGAATATTTTAGAACAATTTCATAACTTGCTACTTTGAAGCTCCCTCTAGAATGTTATTTTTAGATCAGTCAGTATTCATTATATACACAGATTCATACGTATAATGCGTTCCAAAATCGCTGAGTATCCATAAATATAACAATTGTAGCTCTTTGTACAAATTTGATTTACTCACTAAAATGCATCTTTTTAAGTAAACAAAGTTCCATTTTTTCATTCTTTATCAAAAATACAGTTGCTCACGAAGTAGGAAATAATAGAAAATTTCCAGCTAAAACAGCACTAAAATAGTTCGATTTGTAACTGTCTCCGGAAAGCAAACAGCTCGGCTCTCTCTCTCTCTCGCTACATTTAATTATATCCCACAGTCGTTACACAAGTACAATAGCAAAAGAAGGAAAAGCCTCCCGAGGAAAAACAACGAACCGCGACGTTACCAAGAAAACGCGTCGGTCTCCGCGTTTAATCGCCTAAATCTGGCATAGCAGTGCGCGCAACCCAACCGCGTCTAGGTACATACCTACACTCGGCTACATAAAGTTCAAAGCACTTTGGTTTCGAACAACTGCCCGATATGTGTCTTCCGCATTTTCGGCGTCGCGACGCTTCGACCCTCCCGAGGGGAGTGTGTGAATTATATACATGTACGCGAAAGCCGAAAATCTCTGGGGTCGGAGACCGCTACTATTATTGTACGCATATTGCGCGAAGACGAGTCGCTCATTGAACTTCGACGGAATGCACGGATTTATTATGGCGCCGCGACGGCGAGGAGTTTCGTGCTGGAGAAGGTGGAGGACGATATTTTGACGAAGAGGGAAAAATGGTCGACGGTCTGTGAAATTTTGGGGCGTCCGGTGAGAATAATTGGTTTATTTTTAGGTATGCGGAAAACTTGGGGTTCGAGCTTGATTTATGGGCTGCTGTGCTCGCAAATTACTTTGTCAAAATTCGGATCGTTGAGTTTACTATTGTATTTTGGTTTTATGGGAGATTCTCGGAAGCTGTAATTTGAGAATTTGTGAGAAATTTATTGATTATGGATTACTAAAGGATACTTTTCTTAAAAAGGATACTCGACAGATTTTGGTTAAATTTAATATAATCAACGCAATATAAAACCTGTTTCAATATAATTATAATTTTTAACTGTATAATTACATTTATTAACAGCCCTTTAATTAACCAACTACAAACTACATTTTTTAGTCAAGATTCCAATCCCAAACAATTCCAGAAAGAAAAATTCACGAGCTTAGATACATATCCGAACAATTTGCATTGTTAAAATTACGCCCCGACGCGTTTCCTGACTCAGCGTCTCTAAACCGCGAGAGCGAACTTAGATTTATAGTTTCGCGAAGCTCTCTCTCTCTCTCTCAACTTGAAGGGCTGAGAAGCAGCGTTGCAGCAAAGCTATTAAGAGGCTCGTGCACGGGGCTCGTAGACGAAGCTTGTGCTTGCGCGCGCTTTAATTATGATCCAATTTTAGGTGTCTTGGCACAGAAACGACGAGCCGATCCAGGCGGGACCGAGGTTTTCCTTCGTGCACGAGGGGAACTTTTATTGCGTGGACGTCGCACCGGTGACCGTCGAGGATCAAGGCCATTGGACCTGCATGGCCGAGAACCGATCCGGTAGATCGTCCTGCACCTCGCACCTCAATGTTCTAGGTACGTTTTTCAAGAGCAAGTATGGTGCTTAGTTGGCAGGTGCTCTGCGAAAGTCTACTTTTGTATAGTTTAATTTTAATCATTGTGAAGCATCATAATATTTCAGTAGTGTTAAAGTTTTAAATAATAAGAAAGTCATCTGTTAACGATCAAGAATGAATATTTCTTTATATCTTTCATATTAGTGGATAATTTATTCAACCCTAACATCTTGTCGTATTTACGAATGCAAAACTTCTTGAATGTTTGAAACTGTTTTTTCGATCTTATTAGTTTGTTTGTCGATTTTGAATCATATCGCAGTTAAAATTATACAATTTTCAAATGAAGATTCATAAATGAATTAAAATTTAATCTTATTATTTAATTTTCAGTCCCGAAAGCTTATAAGAGGCCAGAATTCGTCAGCGAACTCCGCGCACTGCTGACGGAGACGGGCACCGTATCGTTAGAATGCAAAGTTGTTGGAGTACCTACGCCAGTCTTAAAATGGTTCAAAGACGACAAAGAAATCAAAGCCGGCGACGTTTTTGCGTTGACGGCCAACCCCGACGATCCCACGTCCCTGGGAACATACACATGCGAAGCAGTGAATTGCATGGGCACAGCTTATTCATCCTCTAGAGTAAGTGAACATTTTCATTCAACATTTTATTCCGATGTTATCGCGTGATAACTTTGCTTGATTTCTTTCTAAGGTTCACGTTGTTGGTAAAGGAAGCAGAGAAGGTTCGTTGAAGCCAGCCGATACCTTGATAGTAACAGGAGATCCGCCGATTTTCAATTCGATTTTAAGAGACGATTCTTGTAGAATTGGAGAAAGTTTAGCTTTGTCTTGCAAAGGTATGACTTGTTAGTAAACATTTTTGACTGGTTGCTTATAATCGTAATTTATTTTAACATTTATTTCAGTTCAAGTACCACCATGGCCGAAAGAAATCACATGGTACAATAAAGAAGGTCGAGTAGAAGCAGATGATCGTTACAAAATTATGGAAGATGGCTTAGGAGGCTATTCGATTCACGTGAATCCTGTAGAAGCTGTTGACGAAGGCGAGTGGAAATGCGTTGCCACCAGTGCCGAGAACGTCAAACAATTCACTACATGCTATGTCGCAATGTCCAGTAAGCAAACAATAAGATCTTTTATAAATTTGAATTGTGTTGATACTGTTGGTCAAATTTTCACGATGTCTGTGCACTTTGTTGGCAGTTCCAAAAAACTACAGAAAGCCTCGATTTATGGAGAGCTTGAAAGCAGTATTGACAGAAGAAGGTCTCGTATCATTCGAATGCAAAGTAGTCGGTTTTCCCACGCCCTTGTTGAGGTGGTTCAAAGACGGCCAGGAACTTAAACCCGGTGATGTATATCAACTGACTGGAACTAACTCATTAGGTAATTATCATAATTATCATATTTCGTTTGCTTAATGATTTATACTGATTTGTAATACGAATTTATATTTATAGGCTCTTATTGCTGTATTGCAAAGAATTGCATGGGTGAAGCTAAAAGTACAGCAGAGTTAACAGTCGAAGACATTCAAAACCAACTTAATGAAGAAGAGCGACTTCAGTTACTTACCACGAATCAGCCACCAAAGTTCATTAAAGGTTTACGAAGCAGTGAAGCAAAAATTAGTGAAAACTTCAAGTTTTCTGTACAAGGTACTAATTTTTAAAGAGTACATTAAAGATCATAACGTTGATATTTAAATCTTTTCATTTTAATTTTTAGTCAGCGTTATGCCAGAACCTAGCTTGGCTTGGTATCGCGACGATCACCCCGTAGATAACGAAGAAAAATACCGGATAGAGAGAGAAACTCTTGGCATTTGCCACTTAGAAATCCAAAGGCTCGAATTTTGCGACCAAGCCGAGTGGAAGTGTGTCGCCAGCAATGATTTCGGTCACAGTGTAACTTCGTGCTTTCTCAAACTTATCATTCCAAGGCATTACAAGAAACCAAGATTTTTGGAAAACCTACGTGCTATTCTATCTGATGGCGGCGCAGTAAATCTCGAATGCAAAGTCATTGGTGTACCGCAACCCGTATTAAAGTGGTATAAAGATGGCGAAGAACTCAAGCCCGGTGATATACATAGAATAATTTCTGGTCAAGACGGAACATGCTGTTTGGGCACTTACACTTGTGAAGCAACTAACTGCATGGGAACTGTTAGTAGTTCTGCATCTCTTCTTGGCTTCGAAGGTAATATATCGAAAATGAAAAATCTGATATCTCGTATTGCTTATTAAAACATCAATTTCTTTTTAGATCGCGTTGCTTCAGCTCGAGCCTTAGAAGGTACTTCAGCAATGTTACCTCAAATCGATCACGAGCGTGAATTGGCACGAAATCTGTCGCTTTCGACTATACATGAAGAAAGAACGTCACAGCTTTTAGATACAGCACAGACTGATCATTCCGTAACTCTTGATGATCGAGGTGAAGTTTCGTTTAGTTTTGATGGAAAAGAAGTTTCAGTCAGTCTTTATGAAACTCCTGATCTTACGGAAGAAGAGGCACTGCAAATAGTCGAAATGTATGCTGATCAACTTTCAGAACATGTTACAGGTCTGTTTAAATAATTATATTTCTTTCTAAATTTCGCATCTATACTTTAAATATATTGTCTTTTATTTTCAGAGCATAATGTTGTAGAATTACCACCAATGCGCTTTGTAAAGGAAACATCTACATCCGGTAATTTACTGATGGAAGCAGTAGTTATCGACGTGTCCCCAGATTATTTTGTTAGTGTAGACGAGGGTGACGACCTGCGTACTGAAGCAGACTTTGAAGATATGTCAATCATGGATGGCGTATCTCTATCGTCTCCACTAACTGAATCTATAGATGATGCTAGAGTACCAACAAGACCACCAAGAAGAAAGTCAGCAGGAAGCGTTTCCTCAAAAGTCCAAGAACAACTCGAATCTGAGAGTTATCACAGTGCAAAAGATCCGTTGACGTCTAGTCATAAGAAAGAAGAGGCCGATGTTGATATGGACGTTGACAGCGAAGCATTTGCAGATGCCCTCTCTTCAGCCCGTACAAGAACCGAAAGTATCGCTGTGGATACGAAAGATCAAAAAGAATTCAGAAAAAGAAGTATGAGTGGTACTTCTAGTCTTGAAGCTGGTGATTCGTCATTAGATTCTGTGTCCGGAATAATGAAAAAGAAGAAAAAGGGAGAAAAGAAAGAAAAGAAGAAAAGACGATTAGGAGAGAAAGGCAGTTCAGGCGAATCTTCGTTGGGTATCGAAGACGAAGATCAAAAGAAATCTATGGAAAGTAAAGTGTCGTTTGCAGATGACGAAGAAGAAGACAAACCGGCTTCAAAAGCCAATAAAGAAAGACTTGTGGATTTGCTTCGACAAATTTCAGACCCGGTTTTGATCATTAGAGAAGCTTTAATTGATTCAGATTTTCTTTACGAAGATGATAATTTAATTAATGCATTTGTGACAGATAATATTGTGATTCCAATTCAAAATCTTTGTGAAATGATTGCTGATATTGAAACTAAAGCTTTAAAAGGTGCAGGAGACAGGTCCTTACTTCAAAATGTTAGGATTTCAATTTTAGAAACGATCGGAGGCCCTACTGAGGAATTGTTAAGAGGTTTAGAATTGATTAGACGAGAAGAAAGTGATGGCAATATTCATATCAATTTGTCAATACTGGAGTCATTAGTAGATCCTGTGGATGAAATTCTGTTTGGACTAGCTAAATTAGAAAATGAATTATCTGGAAGAAATATAAGTGAGGGTCCGATTGTTCTTGAACGAATAATACGTACGACTAATAGGCTTGGAACTACTCTCAAAGAAGCTGATACAGAATTTGAGACAGCAATGGGTACTGCTTTACAAAAAATTCATCATACCTTGAATGCATATCTAAACAGTATAACTTTGAATCAGGTAAGACTTGTATACAGATATTTTATTTTTCCACGTATGTATTTTTAACTGTTTATTTTGTGTCTATTTAGTTTGGTGGTTGGACAGAAAATATCGATGCTGTACTTGTAGAATCACTTGCGCGACCGCTAGAAGATCTCGAACGTTCGTCCAAATATGTTATGCAAGGAAACTATACTGAAGATGCTGGTGAAGTCATCGGCAAAATGTCAGATGCATTTAATGAAATATTGTCTAGACTTGATGCCCTTGTAGTTGCACTTGAAGGATATGAAAGTGATTATAGAACAAATTTTGTTGTGAATTTAAAAACTTCTTTAGTAGCAGCAGCTGAGGAACTTTCAAAAGTAAAAGACATGAAATCCGATAGTTTTGAAGAATCGTATGATAATTTACCAGAAATGATTCTTGATACTCTGATCGATGCTCAAACTGCTGTTAACGCCGTCTTACATGAAGTCGAAACTGCAACTGAAGGGAAAGAAACAAAAGTTCTCAGAACATCAGAATTAACGTTAAGCTTAGCTGAACTAAGAGACGCAGTATCTTATGCTGTTCATAAAACAACTACACTTAGAAAGGATGAAACTATAAATGCTCTTATAAACTTAAAAGAACCTTTGATTGATTTACAGTTATCGCTTTCAGTCGATCGAGTGCCAGATGAAGTACCAATAATTAAAAATATAGCTTATCCGCTTGAATCATTAAAAAATGTTATGCAAGTAGTTATTCAACATGTTGAAAAATCAGAACCTAATGTCGAAGTTTCAGCCATTATCAAACCTATTTACGCAATTGTAGAAGAACTACAGCAACAGATTCCCATGATACTAGATAGTCTTGAAGATGACATATATAAAAGAAAAGGTGATTCGACGGAAGTCATGGGGCTTGATAAGAAAAGTGCAGTGCAACAAACTGTCGACGATTTACAAATGGCTTCAGAGTTGGGTACTATTCACTTCGATTTAGCAACTGTATTAGAGAAATGTCAAAAGGACATTGGAAATGTTGAGACATCGCCTATTTTTTCAAGAATTAGTGAATTAAGACAGAGTATTGGAAATGCAGCAATCGCGATTGATAAAATTTCAACTGCTGCAGAGCCAAACATTGAAAATTTGATGGAAGAATTACTTGACCTTAAAATACCATTATTAAGATTACAAAACGCTTTACTAACGGAGGATAGCACATCATCAGAACAAAAAGTTATAGTTCAAATACTTCAACCACTAGACAGGTAAATATCTAATTAATTAATTATTTGTATTAACACATTTGTAATTTTAAAATTATTTTCTTTTAGATTAAAAGCTGTTACGAAAGCATTTGCAGAAGAGATTGTTCAAACAGAACCCATCATATCAATTATAAATTTGATTGATGATATCAGGAAAGATATAACACTGCATTCAAAAATCGTTACGAAAAAAGCTATTGAAGAAGAATTCAATATTAAATCTGAAAGTTATTCTTCTATAGATTTTGCGCATAAAGATCTTCATGAAAAAGCTGCAGTCGAAAGTATACCAGATCTGAGTGTTGCAGAAAAAGCATCAATACGAACTCCAGATTCGTTACTTGTCGATAGTGAACATGAGCAATTATCACTGAAATCAGATGCAAATAAGTATTCTCAATCAACTGATGAAGCTACTCAAAATCTTGCACAATCAGATATGTCTATGGAATCATTAGCAGATCGAGCTACTGAAACGTCTAATGAATCTCCGGATCAAATACAAAGATTAGATAAAATTACAGATAAACGCGTAATTTATCCAAAAGAAGAATTCGCTTTCGTGATATCCGAATCTCTAGAAGAAATTCAAAAAGACATATCAGGGATTTTAGAAGAGTTTGAACAAGAATCTGTTACAACGCCACATCCTGTGTCCAAGTTAGCTGAAGCTCTTGAAAATTTACGACGAACGATTTTGAACGTTCGCTCTAAAGTTTCGAAAATAGCTGTGGAAATATCTGATGTCAATTCTGAATCTTCCCATGCCGAATCTTACGAAAGCGCCGAACGGATATCGTTATCTCTGAAAGAGTTGTTGCAGCCAATATTAGAAGTGCGTGAAGCTTTAGCACAAACACAAGATCATAGAGCACCTGAATTGCTTTTGTTGAATCGTCTTGATCAGCCGATTCGAGCTATTGAATTTAACGTTTTACAATTAGCCCTAGAAGCACATTCACATACAGCAGAGAGCGATGAAACGTCAAGTCGTGCAAGTTTAGATGCAATGGCTCGTGCTCTTGAAGATATCGAATCTCAAATACCAGTTGCTCTTGATGAAGTAAATTATCGACAAGAGATTTTAAGCGTTTTACGAAATGTTTCAAAACCTCTTGAAGTAATTAGAGAGAGAATGCATGAAATATCTTTAGACTCAACTAACGAAGATACTTTAGAACTCGATGTTGCTTCTATACTTAACGAACCAATTGATAAATTTAGAGATGCATTAAACGAACTCTTTTATCGTATTGGATCTACTGATCATGATGAGAAGAATAAAGATGCTACTTTAATTTTAAGATATTTGATAGAACCACTTGTAGAATTACAAAGTTCATTATCTGTTGTTCGGAGTAGCAGAAGAACTTCAGTTGCTGAAACGGGCTTATTAGACGAAAGAAAAAATGTTATTTTACGAGCAATAGAAGAAGTCCGCTTTGGTATCGATGAAATCCGTAATGAAGCCAATAAAACTGAAAACATTACTGCAGTTGAAAAATTAATTTTTTCTTCAGTTGATGCACTAGACGTAGCTTTAGTATCAGTACAAAATCAAGTCAGGTAATTATTAAACGTCAACTATATTTTTATAAATATCGTTTCTTCTATTATAATTTTAAAGACATAATTATCTTTTCTTCCATTTCAGCAAAGCTAAATACATTCGTCGAGGAAGTTGTATAGGCACTTTACAACAAAGAACAATAGAGCCTTTGCAGCAACTAGCTGAAAAAATTGCAATCGTTGAAGAGCAAATGGATGAAAATACATTAGAATTTATTGTGGAGCCCCTAGAAACTTTATGGAAACAAATCCAGTTAGCACAAACTCAATTTTTGCAATCTTCTGACCAACCGTTGGATGAAGAAGCTATTATCGAAGGATTTTTATATCCGGCAAAGCGTTTACTCTCTTCGTTAGAATCAATAAAACAAGAAAGATTTACAATCCAAGATAATGCTATGAATCTTTTGCAAGAATTGGCAGAAGGTACTTCTAATTTGGGAGCGACTCTCTTAACTTTACAAAATGAGTTGATTCAAGAAGGTGCCGAAGAAAAAGATTCTATCATTGAAACATTAACAGCAGTTTTGACGCCTTTAAACAATGTGAAGCAACTTATAAATGAAATTTCCGGTAGTAATAAAACGATAACAGAAGCTTCAAAAGCAAATGATCAACAATCAATCATAAATGATGACGAGAAAGCTTTATCTTTTAACATAGAAGGGGATGAAGGTGAGTTAAATGTAAGTGCAATGGGTCGAGAAGTAGACAATAAAATTCCAACAATACTCACGACTGTCGAGACGATTGTCGACGAATTTATCGAAGTTTCAAAGCGTGAGACGGAAAGCTTGACAACATTAAAATTGGCTTCAGCTGAGCCAATTGCCGAAGATGGTTCTATACAAAATATCGACAGAAGTATAGAACCAGTAGTGGTTATACAAAAAGGTGAAATTATGGAAGTAGATACAACTTTTGAAGGTAGAATAAACGAAGGACTTGAAAATAAAACTGTTAATTTAATGGAAACAGCATCAGATCTAGTTACCAGTAGGCGGGATAGTGTAACTGCACTATGGTCGATGATTAATGAACCACTGAATAACTTACAGCAATCAATTACATCAATTATTGAAACTCCAGCAGTTATCGATGCAATGGATAAAGAAGACGTAAACGCCGTACAAAATCATATTATTATGGAAAGGTTAACAGATTTACAAACATCAATTGCAGCTATGCAGCAAATAGCTAGCACTGATTCTGAAGAACTTACATTAGCTTCGTGGCAAGAGAGCAGCTTACCAGCGTTGCAGAATTTAGCTATATCTTTAGAAGAATTGGGGCAGCATTTACCTACGCTAGCGACACAAAATGTTCTAGCACAAGATCAGACTGCAGATGTAGAAGAAATCTCTTATAGTAGCAGTATAGCGTCTGCGTTAAAAACTTTAATTACTCCATTACAAGAGTTAAGAGAACGTTTAGGGTTGATAGTAGAAGAGCAAATCCCTTATGATGCGAAACCTGATGAACTTCAGATAGGAATAGACAACTCAAATATGCCACAATATTTGTCTAAGGATGATTTTGAAAATCAGACTGACGATAGAATCGAAACTCTTTCTGATTTAGATCTGAAAACAATGGGAGCAAAAGCAACAATGCTTTCCCAGAAACCCATAGACGAACACGTAAAAGTTGAAGAAATAATTGTCGGGGAAGGTTCTGAGGAACTAATGAGCATCGCTTCAATTGAACACCAACAGGGAATCATAAAGAATGTTAATCAAACTCTTTTACAAAATGTTACTGAAGAACATGTAATAGCTGAAGAAAACGCTGAAAATATTGAAAATATACACATCCAAAAATTAGAATCTGAAAATGCAGAATCTATAGTTTCTGAAGGCTTGCAAGAAGTGAAAAATTTTAAAGTAGAAGTCATAGAAGGAGTAGGACTGCCAACGGATCAGCAATTGGCTACCGGAATGCCAACAGAACAAGAAGTTTCTCTTAAAGAGGCAATAATGGGACAAATAGAATATGATGACAAAGCTATGGAAGACCAGAAACAACAAGCTTTAGTAAATATCGAAAAGGCTGGTGTTGATCTCACTGATAAGGATCATTTAACGGTGGAGGAAGTAATAACCACTGAAAAAATACAAGAAATGGAAAACTTAAAGATGGATAAGAAACAAGCAGCAATAGCTCAAGAAGAAAATGAAGGAAGAGTAACTCTTGAAAATGTTGAAACAACTAAAGTAGAGACTTTAACTCGATCAGAGAAAAATCAGCAGTCAAAAGATTTGGAAGAGATGAGCAGTAAAACTGCAACAATAGATGAATATAGCGAGGGCGTTTGTGAAGATATACCGCCTGTTGTATTAGATCGACAATCAGCGAATATACAAGAAATAGAAATAAAAGAATATTTAGGTGCTGAAAAATTGGAAAAAGATGATGTCATTAATACCTTGGAAGATTTGGCTTCTCAGGAAGATAGGAAAAGTACAGCAGTTATTACTCTACAGGACGAAAATGAATCATTTTGTGAAAACATTCAAAGTAATCAGGTAAAAACGATAGCCTTTCCAGAAACAAGACAAGAAGTATTAGACGACACAACAGAGTTTGTTGATAATCAATTAGAAACGATGTCAAAAGATAAATTAGATGTTACGATAAAAGACGTTCCTTTATTAGAACATATTGTAGCCCAAGAACAAGTTACAGTGGATAGTACTCAAGACTTTGGTTCATCAAACATGGCAGAGATTCAAAAAGGTGTTCTCTCTGTAGAACCACCTCGTCAATTAGATGAAATCGATAATTTGAATCAGCATGGAATACAAGTAGCTCAATCTACAGAAAGTGAAACTAACCAAGATCTGAAAACTGCTAAAGTAGAAACCGCTGATAAAAATGAGGATATTCAGAGCATAGAATCCTTAACTTTGGAGTTGGATAATGCCAAAAGTATTTTAGAACCGCATGAAGCACCCGTCTTATCCGAAGTAGTTAGTGGAGAGAGTACAAAAGAAATTACTGATCTCGAAGATTTAAACAAAGCAGAAACTAACGCTACGTTCTCCATGCAAACTTCTGAAGAACTTTCATTCGGTGAAGTTACAGCAATAAAAGTTGAACAACATGATCATGAAACAGAGGATAACAAAGATCAGAAAAGAAGAGATGATAAAACTGCCAAAAAAGTTGAAGATGATCAAAACTATAAAGATGAGAAAATTGAACAACAAAAAGACGATAAAGATGCAATGGAAAAGAAAGAATTACAGCAAATTAATGAAGCAGAGACATTCAAAGACAACGCCAAATCGAAAAATACTGAAATGATATCAAGTACTGCGGGATCAACGGAAGAAGATCAAACTGTGGAAAAACAATCTGAGAAAAAAATAGCAGAACATGGTCAAAAAGCTACTGCACTAGTTGAGCAACAAGAGGGCGATATCAGAATAACAAAGGGAGAAGAGCGTGAAAAGATTCAAGAACCTGAAAATATTAAAGAGGAAGAGCATCAGAAACGAGAAGAAGACGAGAAAATAAGAAACGCAGAAGAAAACCACAAGAAAGAAGAAGAAACTGAAAGAGGACGAAAGGAGGAGAAAGAGAATACAAATAAAGAGAAAGAAGAGAAATTAAAAATAGAAGCGGAAGAACGTAAAATTATTGAGGATGATGAAAAAGTAAAAGAAAGAGAAGATCGTCAAGAGAAAGAGAAGACCGCCAAATTAAAGAAAGAAGAAGAACAACAAAAAAAGAACGAGGAGACTGAAAAGTTAAAGAAAGAGGAAGAAGAGTACAAAGAGAAGCAGGACGCTGAAAAATTAGGGAAAGAGGAAGACGAGAAATCGAAAATCGAGGAAGAACGGAAAAGGCAAGAGGAAGGTGATAAATTAAAGAAAAAGGAAGAAGAACACAAAAAGCAACAGGAAGCTGAGAAACATAAGAAAGAGCAAGAAGAACGGAAACAGAAAGAGGAAGCTGAGAAACTAAAGAAAGAGGAAGAAGAACGTAAAAAGAAAGAGGAGGCTGAAAAATTAAAAAAAGAGGAAGCTGAGAAATTGAAAATCGAAGAAGAACGCAAAAAGCAAGATGAAGCTGAGAAACTAAACAAAGAGGAAGAAGAACGCAAAAAGCAAGAGGAAGCTGAGAAACTGAAGAAAGAGGAAGAAGAGCGCAAAAAGCAAGAGAATGATGAGAAACTACAGAAAGAGGAAGAAGAA
>UCOJ01001472.1:0-29634 GCA_900474305.1 Cecidostiba fungosa
GAGAGAGAGAGAGAGAGAGAGAGAGAGAGAGAGAGAGAGAGAGAGAGAGAGAGAGAGAGCAGTGAGTGTAGTACGAGTAGCCCCCGACAGGGGGCTACCCGTAATCCTAAAGTGAAATAGTCGAGTATAGGAGCTATATAGGAGCGAAGAACCGAGCTCAATATTCTTTGAGATCCATTAATTTGTCGATCACCATCAGGTTGTGATCATCGAACAGTGGCCTGTTTCATCTTGGCTAATTTTTGTTATAGTTTTTTTTGTAAGCTTTTTTATTATACAAGTTGTCATTCAAATTTTGATTGTATCTGACTAAATATTTTTATTATGATTATCCATTTTTTTAATTCAATAGTCGATACTTTTATGCCGTAAATATGAATGATATATGTTATTCAAATATAATAATGTACATTTAATTTATGATTAGCATGTTTTAAAATGCTTGTTCTAATTAAAATTTAATTAATGTCAACTCACTAAATACTAGTAATAAATCGGCGTCTATCAATTATAATCATTATGTACAGTGTCGATGATCCATATATAACAGTTATATACATTACGTAGAAAATTAATACGCATTGTTAATTTTACAAAACTTCTTATATCTGTCAAAACTGCATCAGTAATAATTGTATTGTATTATTGTAAATTTACATGGCATCCTCGTAGATGCTACTGGTAAGAATTCTCATATTTTTGTAAAAATTAAAATTATGTAAAAGTTTTGTAATTATAGTAATTTTTATTGTATAACTATTTCAGACGTCTAGAAAAGGGAGGATGATACCTCCGAAACGTTGACGTTAATAAAAACCTTTGACTCGTTGGATGGATAAATTCCTTTGTGGTTTCTTATTTAAACAATTTACGAGTGGTAGAGTCATAAAAATTATAAAATCAAGTTTGTATAGCGCCTTCTGATAATAGAGAAAAAAATTATTCCCAGCGCTCAGCAGGTTGTGTATGATTCGAGAAAAAACCCTAGGCAGGTATTGCAAGTGCAAGATAACGCACTTGCACTGTTGTGGGGGCTGTGACAACGCAGGTTGCGGTCGAATATAGGTTAGGTCAGTCTTTAAAATTGAAATTTATTCTCTAATTCTGCATCTCACTGTAAAAATGTAATTAACTGCATCTCTAGCATCGAACAAGTACACTTAGAAAGCTGTAAAGTTAACGAAATCTATCATAAAACCAGTATTAAAGGTAATGTAAACAAATCAAATATAGCCTCTGTATCAAGTACATCTTATTAAACATATGTTTATTTAATTGTTGTGCTTTTCAGATATTTCTTAACGACAAGAAAGGGTGCATAAATATTTAGGTCATCGTTGAATGACCCATTTACAAGTGATTTTGATGTTATTCACAATTACTCAAGTATTTAAAGAAGTTGACAAATTTAAGAAGCTGTAAGGCAACAATACTATACAACAAGTGTGATTATTATAACTAGGTTACGTTATTGATATACTATATTTTGTACGTCACATTTTTGTTACTTTACGAAGGAGATAGTGCGTACATCTAGTCAAAGTGCTTTGAGCAATGTGCTGATTTGTTTTGAACAAATAGTAGATATTACTTTTATATTGGATCAAAATGAGATCGTACAATCTATTCATTAAAATATTACTTGCCGTACTGGTATTAGTATTATTTTGGCAGATGTCAAAGATATGGAAAGCAGCTACACCCGAAAAAAGTGAATTAGAGAAGTTGATCGAAAAGCAGCAAATTCAGCAGGTTCTGGTGACAGTCTACTACGAGGCACTGTGCCCTGATTCAAGAAGTTTTATCAAACATCAGTTGAAACCAACTTTTGACCAAATAGAAGATTACATTGAAGTAAGACTAGTTCCTTATGGGAAAGCCGAGACAATAGTTACCAGCGACGACTACGAATTCAAGTGTCAGCACGGGGAAACTGAATGTGAAGCAAATATAATTCATGCGTGTTCAATAAATAAAGTACAGAGTCCTAGGAAGCGATTGGAGTTGGTGGAATGCATGATAAGCAATAATATAAATCCACAGGGAATTTTGGGAACTTGTGCTCAAGGAATGGATGAAGTGAAAGATATAGTGGAATGTTCAAAGTCGATGGAAGGAAGAAAATTGTTGAAGAGATATGGTGATCTAACAAAAAATTTGCATCCCAAAGTCAGTTTCATACCAACCATCACTCTAGATGACGAAATGGACAATCAAATATTGATTCTGAAAAACTTACTTCGCCAAGTATGCCAGAGATTAGATTCGCCGCCAAAGGAGTGCAATAGCTAGGATTCGGTTCGATTGATCTCTAAAAAGCGATCAACAAATATGTTTGGAAAAACGTTTTTATAATTATATATATTGTAAATACACATATATATATATACATATATATGTGTGTATGTATACACATAAAGTCTCACTACTTTAATTGTATGATATGTGTATAATAGCATCTACTCTTAAGAGATTCACTCCAAATATATAGACGTTACAAATTAACTCAATTTTTATTGCACTCGCAAGATGTGTTATATATATATGAAATTTCGTTGAAAGTATATTCAACTGATCGGTGTCTGTGTATATATATTTATAAAGAACAAAACAATTTTGGATTACTTTTCGGGAATGATTGTAAAATAGTTTGCTATTAACTTCATTGTAAACTTTACCATCCTTTGGATAAAGCAATCTTTTCACAAAAAACTAAAATAATTTCTATAAATATATATTTGTTACAACATTGTTTTTTACTAAAAAAAAAGGAAAATAATAAAGAGTTGACTCTTATTTCTTACTCTTTCATTCTCCACACACATGGAAGAACATCACTTTGTCTTTCAAATACTTATACGAGTAAAAAAAAAATGCGCCAACTATTATCGTTGTTTGTATTAGATATATATGCGACGAGTCTCTAGGGATACGAAAAAGCTCTTCTCGTGCGTCATGCGATCGTCGGCCAATTGATGAGCTTCGCATTAATAACTCGCTAGGAATCGACGCACAAGCACCGGAAATACCTACGTTTTAGGTAATTAAAATATACTGCGCTTGTTTTTCTCGGAACTTTCGAGTTTCTTGCCAAAAAAATGTATATATAATATACTGTTATCCAATTTTCATCTCGAGCTTTATTTTCCAGGAGCAAACCCGCACACAGATATAATAAGTATTGTCCTCGTCGGCTTTTTACCGAGAAAGCGCGTAAAAAGCACGTATCGCAGAGAGTATAGTAGTACACAGAGGCGAGGAATTTTTTTCGTTTTCTGGCCGAGAGCCAGAAGCTCCTAATACTCGTACAGTTCCGTGAACGACGATCGACGTCTTTTTGCCGGGATTTTTCTACGCTTGTTTACCGGATTTTTAATGCTCCACACACACACACACACACATACACCGTATATCGGTATCTGCGGAGTATCATCTATAATTGTTTTTGCGCGCCGGATTTTAATAATAAGAAAGAGAGAGTCGAGATGATGATGATGATTGTATAGGTATATTTCACGCGGCTGAGCGCTGACATTGAACTAATTATAGTGAAATGCATTGTTGGACTGTGTATACTAAGAAACGAAAGTGATTTGTTGTGTAGTCTCTAGGTATATTATACTTACGTTATATATGACGATCTGATTTTCTTTAATTTATATAACGTAAATATAGACAGGAATAAATGTTTGTATATAGGAAACACATTATTGAAATAATATGTTGCTAATACATATTATAATAATTGCTTCAATGTCGCAGAATTTAATCTTTTAAGTATTTCCATGACTATAACAATATAAGACGGTATATACCATATTAAATCCTTGATAAAAAAAGAAACACATCGTATAATAATGATTCAAAATGAAAATAATTAACTCTCAAAAGCCGCCGAAAATTCTTCCCGAAAACTCAGTGTAGAGCTAGCCAATATCGCGCAGTTCACACACAGTAGACTACGCGCCGGGTTATTTATAAAAAGGAGGATGCCGAGGGTCACCGCTTAACCTTGTCCGACGTGAACCGCCGAGACGTCGTGTCACCTTTTATAGTACTTTATTAGGTTACTCTCGCGCTTATACTCTCCCAAACTTTAATTAGGTCCAGTCGCCGTCTGGAACCTTCGTATGTACAAGTGATGTGATGAACAAAAGGAAAACTCGAGGATTATTATACTTCCATCAAAAAAAAAAAGATTCACAATTTTTTATACAAAAATTACGGCTCCAGCCTAGCAAGCTTGCAAGCTCGACCGTATCGTATTCCAAAAAGCTGCGGTCGTCTGGCCAGTGTTGGCCGTATCTACTTGCCGCGAGTTCTCTCTCTCTCTCTCGGTCTATTTATCGTCTCCTCTCGCTTTCGGCGCCTTCTCGCGCGCAGGAATTCGCAGCGCCGGACTGGCGGCTAGCTCTCACTATATACTATATACATTTATATCATTACATAAGTTTCGCGACGAGCCATCCATTAAATCCGTTGCTCTCGCGGACTTTTCCTTTATCTCATCTATATATGCTCTCACGAGCTTAATGGCCAAATGAACCGGGACCAGATCGTCTTTTCTGCACACAGTGTCTACGTCTTATATATCCTATCAATGAGACAGGAGACCAAGTTTGCGAAGACTTTTTACGACTCTATGCGTGGGCGGAGCTGTATATATACTTTTATTCTGTTTGTTTTAGCCGGGATTTTCTTTCGTCGACGGCTGTGAGAAGATTTTGTGTGATTTTTTTTTGGAGACACTATCGTTAATAAAAATAATTATCGAAGTATAATACGCAGATAGGCTTTTATGGTTCTGTATATAAAAAAGCGTTCTTGTTGTGCTCTTTAGGAAAAGCCGATTGAAATATTTATCGAGGAAAAAAAATTCATTGACGTCGTTGGGATTTGACCCAGGGATTTTCAATATAGACGTTATATATTCCTGATGGGCATATAACCGAACCCTTGTTCGAGATGCTCTCCATATCGAGTATACTATATTCCTTGCGATGTGTTTTATCGATCGTGTTTTGATACGGAATATCACTCGAATTTGAATAACGGACTGAGCTTTATTGGAAGTACGTTATATGTGTACTTTAATTCCCCTACAAATATACGGTCTAAAAACATTTTTTATACACAATGACTCTGTGATGCTTCGATTGAAGCTCAACATCAGTGTATAACATAGAATTTTTGATTTACGACTCGACTACTACGCGTGCATTCGAAACTCGTAAATCGGAAATCAATTAATACGTATATATATCGAGGCTACATAATAGCGAAATAACAGTTGCATACAAGTTTATTGGCTCGATAACAAGGATATGATACTATTATTGATTTCCACTATATCTCTAAATCGATTCAAAAAAAAAGCTTTACTACAACACTCGCAATAAAAAAAAGAAAAAAAAGCTCTCGCGCGAGAGTGCAGTCAGCTTCTTCGCGCTAGAGAGAGAAAAGTGGACGGAGAGCCAAGAATGTCCTCGGGGCATCGCTGCGACCACGCCCTCGCCAAGAACTGCGCGCGAGCGCACCGACGACATCGAATCCTCTCTCTCTCTCTCTCTCTTCTGCCGAATACACTTACTCTGTTTCTCTTTCGCGCGGATCTGCAACACTCTCGAGAAAGAGCGCGCGACTGATGTGTCGAGCTTTGTTTTGGGGTTTAAAATTATACACTTTTCGAAGGAGTGTAGTATAAGTCCAATCGATGAGAGGGTCTATTGGAATGGTAAACAGGAAGTGGACGGAAGATGTTTATACTTGTGAGCTTTTATTATTCATGATATAATTGTAGATATTTCGTTGGGTTTAGAAATTCCAGAATTTAAAGAAAAAAGGAGAGCTTTATTCATAAAGCTCTTCGAATAACAGTAGAGGCGTATATGATGAATTGATCAATGAATCTTACTTTCATTCAGGTATTGTCTCGGCGTGATAAACGTCGTCATAATTCTAACCTATATAATAATTGAATTGAATTATATTCCATCCCTCTCTTGCTACTCTCAAACAAAAAAATCTCCTTCCTTCCCTCTCTCATTCCTCATCCAACTCACTCACTCAAAAAAAAGAGAAGAGAAAAAAATTCCTCCCACGCACACATACACGTGTGCGAGTATAGTCTCTCGGAAAAGCCTCTGCCACTTGTCAGCCGGAGAAATATCAAAGTCCTAATTTCTTTCACGCCCATCCATTCATACACTCGCGCATGCGCACTTGCAGCCTTTCCTTATATTCACCATCAATCAGATCCACTATATATATACTATATATACCAACATATAATTAATACACTCACGCTCTCATACAAAAAAATAATAATAATAACAATTCTCGCAAAAAAAAGTGTATAAAAGCTCTACAAGCAGTTCAGTCCGCGCCGGCGGACAGCCAGCGGTACACTGACTTGGCGGGGGCTGTATATTGGCGGCCAAGCCCCGCCGGCACGAGCGCTTCGTCGCCAGTCTCTCGTCGACCTCAGCGCAGTCAGCAGCATAGTAGCAGCGCAGCTTCTCTCCCTCTTTTTGGCCCAACCCGTGTGTCTCTATACTCTCTCTCTCTCTCACTCACTCTATTGCCGGGGGAGGCGGCCGACTACACCCGTCTGTATCCACTTGCGCGCGCTTTTGCGCTCCCGGGGAGCTATATGGAATAAGGAGTGTCGCGAATATAATTATGACAGTAGATTGTTGTTGTTACTGCAAGTCAACGGATACTACTGTTTTATAGTGCGGGGATATCATCGTCGTTATTATTATTGTTGTTAAAGACGACGTCAGTGCGGCTGGCTGCGGATATATATATTGTGAGGATATTGATATATCATTGTGAAGGAGTCGTCGTCGTTGTTGCTGCGAGAGGAATACGAAGAGGGAGGAAAAGTATTGTAGGCATCAGTGACATTGTGCGAGCTGCCGGGATCACCCGGCCGGCCTAGAGCGCCGGGACGAACACGGTAGGATTTTATTTATTTATTTTTTTTTTTTGAATTTTTTTTGTTGAGAGCTTTTTTGTGAAGCTTGCAATGTTGTAGCGATGATATTTTTCTGTCTGTAAGCGAAGATTTAAAAAAAGCATATTATATTGTTAAATCAAATTTTAAAAGCTCAGATCAAATTTTCATTACAATCGAACAAAAGCATAATAAAGCACAGAGCGTCGAATCGTAAGTTTTCAATTTGGGCTTATCACAGCCACGTAATTCGCATATAACGAAAATCGCCGCGTCGTCAGTTCGCAGGAGAAAGTTCGACACGTTAATCACCGCAAGAGCTTTTTAGCCCTTTCTTTTCCAAGCACACAGAATAGAGTGTCGAGAGCGGATATTGTTTACGACGTTGCACTGCCTGTATTTGCCCTTTACTCCGCTTTGTTGACTCGCAGGTCAGTGTCTCTTTTGTCGATATTTTCACGCTATAGTATATAATATTATACACGTTCGTAATTCCTCTGCTGTGTGCATATACAGTTTTTCAGAGAGTATACGTGGTAGTTTCTTTTTTTCTGTATAAAATTGCGGCTTGTTTGAAAGATTACACAAGGATTAGATCGTGCGTTTTATGAGAGACTGAATACAGTGAAAAACAAAAGTGATCTTCGCTCTCCGTGGAAGAGACCAATATCAAGAGCTTTTATATCCCGGCTATAAAAGCGTTGATTTCGGCTGAGGAAATTTAAGCTAAATGATTTACGGACTGAGTTATATGAAGCTTTCGGATTTCTTATAAGACTATCTCCACGTGTTATCGAGTAAAGCATAGTTATAATATATACCCGCAGAGCTAATCCTGTGATTAATTTCGCAAAATCCTTTGGCGATCGCAGTAGTACACATTTATAATAGAATTACCGGATTATTATCCGCAAATATTTCATCGATTCTTTGGTCACGTCGCAATCGTCCAGTCGTTATGAGACTATAGAATCGAATCAATTCTCATCAAAGAAAAAGCTCTAAGAAATAACGAGAGCTTTCCCTCCGACCACTTCTCAATGAAGCAGTTGATCAACCGGAAGTGAGCCAATGACGAAGTGCAAAGCAAAGTCTGCCGACGAAAGACAATAGAGTGATTAACGATTAACGTCAGCGGAAAATTGGCAGACGAGACTTTGGTTTGTCGGCGCTGCTGATGCTGAGCTTGCCAATTGCCAGAACAGACGCTATGTAATACTTACTGATGCGACAAGAAAAATTTCTCGTCGTTATACTTTTCCGAAGCTTTGTTTATTATTGGCTGCGACTTCCGGTGTTGAACGAAAAAAAGAAAACAAATGCTTATTCTTGGAATGTTTGTGTACACAGGAGCTTCGTATCTGGCTCGAATCTACTTGCAGTCATCAATTGCCTAATTTGTATTTCGTTAGTTCAGACTTTGCATAATGTTATTCGAAAGTATTATTATTAAGAAACTCTGTTTTTTTTAATTTCGTTCTCGAAAAGCACGTTCGCATTTTTATAATACAACTCACTCGCGATAAAAAAGCGTCGTTAATCGAAAAAATCCATTAGCGGAAAATAAAGCGTGTCCGCGGATCAGATTATTCTTTTTTACAAAAAATCTCACATCGAGTGCATATAATCGAGAAACTCGTTCTTTTATCACCTGCGGACAAAGGGCTGTTATATTGCTTCCACAAAGACGCGCTCTTCCTTTATACACACGCCATATCTCTGCTCTCGCGATATAACCTTTTCTCCGTGAGAAAAGCTCTCGCGTTCTATAACGATTTTGCCGAATTTTAAACAGCCTTTCAGAAACGTATCAAAGCAACGACGAAGCTCGACACGTAATTTAACGAAACTCGCGGAAAATAACATTTCTCCACTTGCAAGTCTCGCTCTTTGAGAAAAAAGCTCGAACGTTGTACATATACCTATACGTGTTCTCGTTCCTTTCGCGCGAACTAGAGACACTTTGAAAACGTGCGCGCCACTTCATTCTCCAATTTGCTTTACGAGTGAGCTTCGCGTTGATATACCGTCTGCGGCTTGAAAATGATGATGATGATGCAGTACACGTGCTATAGAAATTGCATAACGAGCTTTTGTTCTTTCCTTGTATATATACAGAGGAGAGGATCTCGCGCGTATACGTTTTCTCGCTATAGCTTCTGTTCATTAAGAATTAACGGAAGAACGAAGCTCAATGCCGATTGGTTATGATCGTGCTTGAGTAAGCACGTGATCGCTACAATCGAGCTTTATTTACACACTTGGCTGAATATACATCTGAATATTTCGAAATAGAAGCGAAGATCTCCGAAATCGGCGATAAGACAACCGTACAGAGCGTTAACTCGCGGGAGCTTGCAAAAAGCTCGTAACCCCGGGATTTACGAGTGGTCGAGCTACTGTGACGAAGCTTCGTCACGTCGGGATAAGCAAGTGACCCTGTCCTTTTTTTTCTGTGTAATGAATTACACGTTTTCTCTTACGATGAATTCGAGAGCAGAAATCTCGACTATGAGCTTTCGCTGTAATTGGAGTGGATGAAAGCTCACATATATTAAGGCGGAATATCTCGGTTGCTTTATGAGCGCCGCTGGCTTGATTGAGATTTTAGTTTGTTCGAGTGAACCCAAGCAGAGTTTAATTACTGTTTGCGTTTTCCGGAGATGATTATGTTATATAATAGGATTAAAACTATTCCGAATATACTTTTTTGTTCGTATATTATTATAAGAAAGTTTTTAATACTCGCAAACTTTTTGTGTATGTTTATAAAGCAGCTTTGAATTTTAGTTTTTTTTTTCAAGAGACTCTTCTTCGCGAAAACATTAATCACTCTTTTACCATTCATTCGGCTTATAATATGTCACATAAACACTCAAAAAAATAATACGAGCTTGCGGGGGAGAAATCCATTCAAACAACAAGAAGCATAACCCTCACACATATACACCACAAAAAAAGCTCGACGATTATTGCAAAAGCCCCGTAAAACCCCAAGATTTACGAGGCCAGTCTCTCGCAAGCACTCGTCGGCTACTATACGGCGAAGATCCGGCGACTCGTTCGTCACGCAAAGATAAACACGGAAAAGGTTTACCGGACTGATGTGTGTGTGTATATACTCTCCTTCTCTCTCTCTCTCTGACCTCGACGGGCCACGTGGAGAGAAGAAAAGGGAGATAGAACGTCCAGCTTAATGATGAAATAAAACGTAAGTGTGAGGAAGGACGACTCGTCGTTGTCATTGTGTATATAGGAAGCCAAAAGGGCTGAAAATATAACGCGGACAGCATTTCCGGTTGGAGGGAAGACACGAGATGAGATTCTTCCGGTTTAATGTATAGATGAGGGGGAGGAAGAGTGACGCGAATGATTTTTTGAATTTTTTTTTGCGGCTTCGGACGAAGAATTAACGGGGGTGTATATAGGCTTGTTTACTATGGGGGACTATTGTGACGTGATATGTGTTTATTAATGCATAAACTCTGCTGTATAACTAGTTCACTGAGTGTATGGATTAAAACTTTTGATTAAATTCTGCATGAAGAAATTGTTACGTGAATATTTAATTAATTATACCTCGTATCGGTGTAAATTTTAATAACAAATGGGTATTTACGTACAATATTATTATCAGAAGGTATTTTATCAAAGATGTTTCGAGCAAAAACAGATACATGCAGTACAGTCGAAGAACTACGTCTTTCTCCTCTTTTCCAAGACAATGAAAATTGCTCAATTACAACTGCCCGAGAGAGAGAGAGTCTGCATCAGTTCAATTTGCATTGCAAAGGCTTCTTTGAGCGAGAGAGACAGACACATTTCAACAAAGTCATTACCTTTTATAAGCTTACGATCGATCGGCACAGAAGCAGATGATAAAAGCTATGATGAAATTTCGAAAAAATATAAAAATAAATTTTTCCTCTTATATTATCCACAAGATGATTCGAGCCGGCGATAATGAGTCCTCCTCTCGTAGTGCAGCTGCAGTATATACGCGTCAGCCGAAAAGATAAGTGCCTTCGTCAGCGCGAAAGGATGACGCCAGTATCTCCTCTCAACTTTTTTTCGATATCGGCCTCTACTGCGATTCCTCGAGAGGAGGAGGTCAGATAGAACGTGGGCGTGTAAAGATACGAGCGCCTGTCTTTATTATGTTTCTGATATATGGCAAGGAGATATATTCATATTATCTTGAGCTTGAGCTTTTTTTTTTTTTAAAAAAGAAAGAGGATCTCGAGTAAACATTTCAATTGCCGTCGTAAAAAAAGCAATCACTCGCGGTAAAAAACAAAAACTTTCTTATTATACCGAGAGGAATTCCAGACAGCTCCATTCCGACGCCCGCAATTTGTCCGCGCGGTGACGCGTCAAAGGGTTAATAACTTTCATTTTTCGCGGCAGCTCTCTCTCTCTCTCTCACAGAGCTTTCATTTTTCTCTGCAAGCTCGAAAAATGAGTCGACGTTCTATAGAATTCGAAATCAGTACTATATAGTTTTAGATTAATTGCATCTTATCGGTCATTATAAACCACTGCATCATCCTATAATATGAACAGGACAAATTGTTGAAGAACTTTCTGATACGGCGCTTGATTAATAATACAGCCAACGGCATCCCGAGTATTTCAAGTATACACATAGTTTGAGTAATGACCGGCGAGGAGTAGTCCCTTGATTATCAGTACACCCCGGTATTTATAGCTATATATAATTACAGATTATTGTCTCGTATATCCTTTGGCTAATCAATACTCGGCTAATTAGACGTTCTAAGTCAAACAAGCGACCTTCTCTCTCACTCTCTATAATACACAGTCTACTACTAATTCATTCCCCAAAGCTCAGTCTTCTAATAGTAAAATCCAGAAAAAATTCAAGATACTACACGAATCAGTACTACATAGTCTTCAGAAACTCCGAAGCACGTGCGGAGTTCAACAAAGGCCGATAGAGAGAGATTCTCGAATCGAAACTATATATACCTACCAAAGGGTTGACGCTCGAGACGCGCCCTTAATTCCAGTTGCATTCCGTTATAGCTTCGGAGAAATCAGCTGCACCGCTTGAATAACAATGAATTTCTGTCTCTCTCGAGGAGAAACAAATTCGCAGCGATGGAACATTGCGCGGTGTGTTGTATTTTCTAAGATCGTTTGGAGGAGGAGTGTATGCAGCAATTTGTATAGATATATACGTTATTTAGGAAAGGGCGGTATTCCAGGTAGTTGTTGGAATTAATTAACAGCTTTGAATGGAAGTACTTTGAGACTCTTTTATCGATATAATTGACTCGTTTAACGTGGTATGCACTGATGAGTATATTATTTCTTTGAATTTTTATTTTATTCTGCTTTGAATTACGTGCTTTCAATTTATTTGTAAATAAATTGGAATATTTCAGTGACACTTGGAAACAAATCGATCATACAGTAAATAACGTTTAATTATATTAATAACATATCGCATAATTAAACCGAAAATCTCTCCCTTCAACCCAATAATACAATACAAACCGAAAGCTCGCGTAGTAGCATATATGTATCCCGAGCTTCTCTGAGCGGAAAAACGAAGACGCGACGCTGCTCGCGAGCGAGGCCATGACGCTGCGATATCTGGCTCTTACAAAACGCATTTAAAAATAACGCTTTCCCGCTCTCTCGGCCGCTCGGACCTTGAAGCGGGAAATCTTCGTCGCCTTGACTCGCGCATCAAAGGTTAAGACACACACGCGTTGGCTTTTCTATTTTTTGCCTTTGCTGATGTTATACACGCGCGGCTTTTGATTATGTGTATTATTGGACGGATGTATATGTATAGCTGAAAGGGTTTTATAATTAATGGGCTGAGATTATTGGAGTTTGAGGAATCGATGGGAATCGTGGGTTTCTTGTAGTTTGATGTATTATATATCATACGGGCTTGTTTTGTTTTAAAGGTGAGATTGATGGTGTTAAATAACTGTGAAGCATTAAATAATTTCTTCAATATAATATCTCGTGAAATTCCGCGAAAATGTTGATTCGCTTTTTTTACGATGAAAAGCGAGCTTGGAATTTCAATTATTCGCTATAGGTATTTCACTTCATCTCCATCATATAAAATTCGCAGTTTAAAAGTATATAAAAATAGAAGAGAGAGAGAGAGAGTGAGCTATTGAGAAAGCGGCAAACAATAAATTTCGTATAATTATACGTTTTCGTAGGTATTTTTATTTTTCTCTACGTCATAGCAGTGTGGACGGATTTAAAAATAAAAGTTTTTATATATTTCAATGCCCCTATATAATCCAGTTCGCGTCATTTAACTCTCCGGAATTCCGGCTAATTATACAGAACGAAAAATTCCATCGTCTAAATAAAAAGCGTTCTTCATTAATAAATTTCTGTTTAAGCATAACATAATATACGAAAAAACACCTCGCAAAGAAAAATCTCATGTAACTTCGCGCAGGTCCTTTGAAAGCCAACAACTTTTTTTTTTCATCCGGCGACAAATTTCGTTTTCTGAAGCATCAGAGTAAAGCGCACATCCTCCGCTGGCGTGAAAGATCCACGTCATCGGCATAATGGAGTCAAACGCTTGAGAGCTTTGAAGGCTTTTACAACGCAAAAAGTACTCTCTCTCGCTCTTTTTCTCCGAGCAATTTGCAAAAAGACCATCTACTGCACTTGACTATACAGGTATACACAAGCTCTTTGTGAGCGACTCTTCTATATATCAAAAATCAAAGCAGCTCGTTTGACGAGGTGCGTGAAAAAGATTAAGAGGAAATTGGAGCTTTTTTTTAAATTAGAAACTAACATCAAAATCAACCTCATCACTTCCGGCAGACTGACAAAGACATACTTTCGGTCGTCTCGAGACATTCCGCAAAGCTCCGACGTTAAGGGTATACATATACCCCTGTATAAGCTCCTCAGCAACATCGTGTCTCAAAGGGAATCGCGAAATATCAGAGCAAGTAGATCCGGGATTACCTCGTTTAATGGGATCCATCAGCGAAAACGACGATTGCTAGTTACACTCGAGGAAAAACTATGCCGTTCCATACACGCAGCTCTGCATATCTGGAAAGATAAACATATACTCTCAGCTCATGAGCTTTACTCGAAATGTTTGGGAGTCGGTTGGTCTTGCGGATCTGTGTACATACTAATCCTCTATATATACCTACTCTCTCTCTCTCGAGATGGTAATTGTGGAGTCGTTTTGGGGAGGTTAATAAAGCGAGCTTGTGCTCTGTGAGGTAGAAAATTTAATCGTGTTTTTGTTGAGAATAATATCTAATACTAATTCCAATCAGTCAATTAACGGTTCACCTCTCCGACAATCGCTGTCGGTCGATTTCTCTTGTTCTTGTGTGATGTAGTGGTTTGTACTTTGGGTCGGCCTATACAGTTTCCGGGTCAGACACGTGTGTATCCTATTCTTGGATGGATATTCGATGATAAATCCTACAATGCAAATCACCTTATAATATATTAAGCTTTCAATTCTCATTCATCATTACTAATTAAGAACAAAAGCTCACGAGAGCTTGAATACAAAAAAAAAAAAAAATCCGCGAGAGTTATTTACGACTCTTTATACACACAAGCACTGAACTCAGCTGACCCTGTTTCACAGCCTCGCTGCGCGAGAGAAATACCTCTCGGCCACCATATAAATATTTACAAAATCATCCGCAGCAATTTGTCACTGCCCCCCGCATATACTCTCTCTCGAGCTTGCAATCATCATCGCGAGGAATTCCGCGGATGACGAACGGCCCTCGAGGAAAAGGTTATCGCACCAGTAGCTTCTTCTCCCGCTCTCTCGAGGCTATAATACGCGAGAAAGAGAGAGAGAGACGGATGCGTTTAATATATACACTAGCGGCGGGTTTTTGCGCGCCGGTCAGCAGCTGCCAGCTGGCTCGAGCTTTCGACGCTATTCTCAAGCTCCGAGGAGAAGAGCTTGAAAATCGAAGCTTCTCTCTCCTCGTTTTAGACATTCCGCAAGCTCGTAACACAATGACACACGAGAGAGAGCGCGAAACTTAAAGGGGAGATTATTTCCAAGGGATAATATAATTGTTTCTAGCACTTCAAGATTATTTCGCGTGTATCCCCTTAATGTCCGAATTCACTTAGGAGTTTAACCGTCTGTGTGTATATATACACTCCGCACAACCGATTAAAAAGTCATAAGCTTAATGGAAACTAGCAATTCCGCGAGATCGATATAAGCAATTTCATTTTTAAATCGACCGATTAATCCCTTTCCGAATGTGGAACACATCCACAGCACGTGTTGCAATTAAAATTTCACGTGTACAACATGTCAGGTCTAAAAAAAGACGTTACTTATAAAAAATGTCTTTTTCTCTTGCAGATGTCGTCGACGTTGCGCGCGCAGTCGACAGGTGGCGAGCTGACGAACCTGAGTGGGTCCGATCGGACCCTTGCGACATCGACAGGTGGCAGCTCGCACACTCATTCCCACAGGAAGCATCATCATCATCACAGAAGTCGAAGTGCACCGAGGGCACCTGAAAAACCACCGCGAAAACGACATATGAATCCTGGACAAAGCCTCGCATCTATACCCAGCCAGATCAAGCTGTCCATGCTGAATAGCGGCCTCATTTCTTTCGGTTAGTATATAATTTAATGTATATGCTTGTATGCAGATTTTAATTTTATTTTAAAAAAGGAAACGGAGCTTTCGAGTATTGAACGGTTTTTACGAATTTGAATTTCGCGCGGTGACTCTCGACTAAGCAAAAGCACTTTATCGCACTATTATCTTTGGTCATATAGTAGATTTAAAATTGTCAAAGAATGAAAAACTGGTTTTTATTTTTTTATATATATCCAAAATTGTATAAAATAGGTGGATTAAAATATTAAAAGATTAAAAGATTAAATGTACTCAGGTAGAGTGTAAAAAAAATCATTTTTACATATTCTATATAAGCAGGTGCAAAGAAGACCAAAATTCATAATTTTCATTTTTTCATTTACTGCAGACTTACTTTTGGTTCTGAGCATCGAAGAGCACTTTTACATCTCTAGAATTACTTTAGATACATATAATTCTGATACGTTGTTGGACTTTGAAAATGAATTTGATTTAAAAAAAAATTGCCTATACAAATGAAAGATATATTTCTTATTTTAAAAAATTTTTAAACAACATTTTTTATTAAATTACAAACAACTTTTTAAATTAAATTTATTTTCAAATTCCCACATTCGATCAGAATAAAGTGCATAAAAGTGCTCTTCGAGAGTCAAGGAAGTCTGTGGTGAGTGTACAAACATGAAAATTATGATTTTTAGCCTTCGAAGATATGTTTTACCTTGTACTTATATATGGCATATATAAAAATTATTTTATGTTTTTACAGTGTATTTGGGTATATCTAATAGTTCAATCCTTTTGAAAAACAATTTTAGATGTAGAGGTATATCATATATTAAATAAATGTAGACAACAATGTATGTACTGCTCATTTAGGGCTAAAAACCTCAGAAAAAAACATGGGCAGTTACAGCATGAGCAGCCTAAGTATATTATAGGCCCAGAAAAAGACAGTTTTGTCATAGGTGACATACCGCTAGGGAAATAGGAAAACACCTATGCGCCACCTACATTCGCTAACCAGAAACTCGGAGAGTTTGGGCCCACTGTATAGCCGCACAATTGAAAACAGTTTTTAATACAAGTTTTTAGTGTCACACTCGTACTTATCTTCTTTTGTGTTGTTCATTTACGTTTTGAAATATCGCGAGACTCTCGAGACAACAACAGAATACACAACAGCTAAATGTGTATAGTTTTTTTAACAGGATTTTATATAAGTACTGTAAAATACGTAAATAATAATTTAACCTAGCAATCTCGAGCGCTATATATATTTAAAATCAAAAGCACGAAGAAAACTCCCTTAAGTAATTTTCAAGCTATATAATATACATCAACCATCAGATCGTTAACACTCAGCGCATCTCCTCTCGCTCTCAATTTATATAAAACTGTTCTCCCCTCCATAGCGTCACACGCTTCAACGCGGCCATCGTCTCTCTCTCTCTCCGGACTTGCATTTGAATGTCAAATACCTTCATTAGCAAGTCAATCCATTAATACAATAATCCTTTGAGACTCGCCTATTCTTTTCGGCCTCGATTTCATCGCGATGAATACAAAAGCGAAACATCAAACAGATTTGAGTACTATCGCCGGCATGGAACAATGCAACTGGAATTTTCCGCTCGGGAGACAAAGAGCTCGGGTGTTTGGTGACAAAAGTAAAGGATACCGTTGTCGTACTTGCGACGGCTGTCAACGGCAGCGGGGAATGGAAAAACTTATTCGTTTGTAGTTGAATCGCTCTGGTAAAGACTTGATGCGCGAGTTTCGAATTCTCGCGCCATTATTTCGGGGATAATGTTATTTGTTTGAAACTTTTTTTTTCCTTTAACGGTGCGTACATTTTACGTGAATTAAAGGAAGTGTAAATATTCGTACGGGATAATTGAGTATATCTGTTTTGAAATGGAAATTTTATCGAATTTTGTGTTTCATAAATAATTGCTTCGTATATATTTACCGCATGTATATATTGTCGGCGGGTGAATAATTAAAATTTATAGCGTATTATCGGCGGTTCGTTAAAATTCGCTAATATATAAAAAGCATTAATTATTTATCATCAATTATCCTGTGATCGATATATACACTGGGGCACGAAGAGGATATAATTTATCAATTTTGCAATTATTACGCGCTTCGAATATCAATGCATTGAATTCTCGCTTATTATTGTCATATAACTTATAATTATTATCGTAAGAGTAAAAGTTAAAAAGTCCATCTTCTTTTCGGAATATCGCGCGAAAAAGTCCAAGTTTTCCCGTGACTTACAGAACTTTCCCATGAAGCTGTGCCGGAAAATATACATAATGTCAAACAGCACATATCCGAGGCTTTTATACGGGAAAAGTTGGCTCGAAAAGTCCGCGAATATAAACCTTCGAGTTTCTCAAAATTACGTATCATCCTGTTTACCCAACTTTCACAATTTCTCTCGCAATAATAATCCTTATCCAAATAAAAATCGTATACCCTCTAGCTCGAGAGGAAGCAAATAAGAGCCACTCATATAAAACGTCAAAGAAAAAAAAGCCTATATATATACTCTCGTGTAATAAAGATCGCCTCGTCGAAATTCCCGGAATCTCTCCCCAACCACACATACGCACACATAAATTTCAATCGATAAAATTCCAAGTTCCGAAACACCGCCGCCTGATCGAGCGTTGAAAAACGGAAGGGTGATTCCGGTAGAGAAAGAGTAGAGGGAGTATATATTTTTAACCGCGACCGCTAGTCTCGATGCCAGTATATATAGCGATCGGAAAAGAGAGAAGTGAGGGGGAAAGACTGAGAGAATTTTAGCGTTCTTTCGAGTGTTATTCTTGAGTGATTTTTTTAACGATTAGGTTAATTCTCTAGGTTTTTGAACGTTTCTTCGTATTACAGCGTTACACAAACGTAACAATCAGTAGAAACGTCGAGAACCAGTTAGACGCCTCCATTGTACCCTCCAGAATATAAATAAAATTACGTAATTCCAATGCACCGTGTGTGCAGAAGCAAATGATATTCGCGAAAGCTCGGCAAAAGTTTCGCAACAGTCTAAAAAAAGCTCCCTCCACTGACCTTGAGCCTGGAAGCTCCACGTAGTGATCGGAGCTTTCCAGTAAAGCTCGTATAAATCATCCATAATTGATCTCTCGAGACAAGTTACAGGTCCCCCTCGAAGAACAAGGCCATATCCAATCCGCGCAGTAAAGTCCCGGGTTATAACTGATCTTGACACAGATGCCTGCATTCTGTGCTTGCAGCTGCAAGCCGCCGAATATCGTCGGAATGTCGGGATGATGGGACTTTGACCCGACCGACACTCCCCCTCTCCCCCACCTTAAGCTCGTCTTGGCTTGGGCGGCTCTCTGTGGTCGTCGTCGCGTTGCTTCTGCTGCTGATTCATCCGGCTTTATAGGTGTGCGGGGGAAAGCGGATTCCGGTGTATATTCTTTGCCAACGCTTTGGAATTAAGACGTTGGGTTTATTTCATTGAGTTTTAGAGGAGAGAGATGTGGCTTCGTTTGGAATGTGTAATGATGTCGTATTTTCACGTAGAAACTGTTGAGGTTACGTTACTAGTCAAATACACTTTTTATTTTTTGTTTTTCGCGAGATTCACGTAAGAATATAGAAGCTGCATAAATCAAGATACATCAAATCATGAGTATGCTTTCTCATTAAGAAATTATTTTTGCCGTAATTATTAATAAAAAGTTTCACATGGAAGCTGATTTGACTCACCTTTTGAGGTTATGTGCACCATTTTTTTATTTTCATTTATCACAGGCTCCAAACCATGTTTTACAAGCATTCAAATTATTCGTTCCAAAATTTTAGTGACTTCTGAACCTACAGTTTTATACAATTAAGAGTTAAAAAAAATATGCGGACTTGTGGAACCTTAAATGTTTATAACTTTTATCTCAGGCTCCAAAAGTTCACCAGACTTTAACCGTGTCATTTTTATAGTAAAATCTATAACAATACACCAAATTACATCAATTTCTGAACCGACAATCTCCTATCGGTCTATCCGGTCCTAGTTCCTACTGGTAGGAGTAGCGTAAATACCGCATAATCAGGCAAATAACAGTAGATTCAAGCAGTTATAGCATGAGCGGTTCCTCAAGTAGCAGGTCCAACAAGCTCTAGGTGGCATACCTCTATATATATAGATGCGGGAAAGGCCAGTCCACATGCCTTTTTCTCCATGTAATTTTCGCTGGACACAGCTTGTTTTTCAAGTAGATGCATGAGACGCGAAATAACATCAAACTCCGCAATATATAAAGACGTCTCTCAGTATATACTCAAAGCTTATCCGCGCGTATGAATGAGTCACGAGCCAGTGCACTTTATATACAGCAGCGTCCGCGAATCAACAATTGACATTCTCCTTGGTTTGCGAAGCGGCACGCGATCAATTCGCGGAGAAAATACCTACGAGCTTTCCGTGCGATCGCACCTGGATGAGACTGGACGTTGTATATTCGTGGCCTAGTTTTTCACTGCGTTTTTTCTTCATAGTTTACTATACGAATTTCTTTTACTTTTTTTGTAGAGAAAACTACTTTGTAATAGTAATATTTTTTTGTTTCCTAGATATATTGTATATGTTTCGAAGTATTTGAAGTTCGGGTCTCGTACATCTGTTTTCAGCAAATGTCTGTATGGATGTATGCGTATATGTATGAACACTGTAATATATCTGGAATTACTGGATCAATCAATATCGATGAAATTTCGAATTTGGAAAAAGAATGTTTTTAATCTATAGATTCATTTTTTTTGTTTCATGGTGAAGTTTTGATTTTTGAAAAAGTAATTTTTTGTCTTTAATTCTTATAGGTGAAAATTATATTTAAGAAAGATATCTATGTTTTTGAATAAGAATTATTTAATTAGCTATAACTGTTATTTTGCTATTCACAAATACGTATTATTTACAAAAAATTATAATATATTTATAAAATCAATTGGTGAATCTTTCCATCAAAACAACTTGATCATGTATAATATCTATAATAACTGAGTAGAAAATCGAAAACTAAAATATATAAAGTGTTTAATTCATACCCATAACGATTACGGGAGTAAAAAGCCTTGATAAATAGCGGTTTGCTCGTCTCGATCAATTCTTTGCATTTAGATTTTTTTTAACATTTTTTGATAGTGAATATCTAAAAAGTTAAATCTACATATTCCGTTTGTTTTTCTGATATTCTTTAACCGCCGGTTATAATAAAAAAAGTTTTCAATATTCGAGTTTATTTTCTTTATTTTAAAGCCATATAATTATTAAATCTAAATTGAACAATACCTATATATTACTCATGTAAAAGATAAATTAATTCAGAAGAATGAATATAGGCAGTATAGCTGCAGGTTTGTAATTAAAAAAGGGGTGTATAGATTACATAAAGCTTTTCAATACCATTTGCGTCAATCTCGCGCAGCGCGCGGTCATTGTTCGAATGTCTAATTGTTCAGTTTATACCCCTACGGCTATTGCATAATGAACGAAGACAAGGAAATACGAGTCCCATTTGTTACGAACATCTCCGACAATCCAGACAAAGACCGAGAGAGACCCGCAGCCGGTTAGCAATGCGCGTAACGAACTTACGTACAATTATAAGCAAACTTAGTAAATCCAACTAAGCCATTTCTCTCTCTCTCCTCTTTGAAAAGCAAAGGAATTGCTACATCGATGGCAACGTGACTCTGCACCGCTCTCTCCAAGCAAGTTTTTAAAACGATTATTTCTTCATATAATCGCAGCTCATCCCTCTCGTTAATACTTGGTCATTAACGCCAACTTTTATACGCCAGATATATAATACGATTTTTATACTTGAAAGGAAAAGTTTGCAGCCCTCTATAAGTGACTTGCAATTAGTTCTCTATTGCAATTTTTACGACGCGATCGTTTACAGCCTCGTAAAATTCATCGAATCATCCTGTCTTCTTCCTATACGGTATATAAAACGTAAACAAAACTATATAAGCAGACGACGCGCGGCTGTATTATATATCCGCGCAGCTTTCGCGCGCGAGAACCGTTTTTATCGATCGCATTATTGCTATATGCAGGTACATATATACAAGGCGATGGCGTCGAATCTCACGCTTTCGCAACCACACCCTCCGGAGAAGTGCTTGCGGCTGTACCGATTTTTTTTCGTCTTCTCCCTTATTTTCTGCGAAGGGACTCCGTTTTACACTGAGGGACTATGTGATGTCTTTTTTTTGTGGTCAAAAGAGTAATTGATTGGATATTTGGTCTCGTGCATATTATCGATTTCTTATTTATCGGGACAGTATCTACGGACTTGGTATAGTAATTAAAATCGAAATTTGATACCTAATCACCGCGGTCATTATTTAGAGCAACCCATATATAATTTTGGATTAATAAGCACTGGCTATAATTATACCGTAAAATAGAGCTATTGTAGGTGGAGAGTTAAATTTGAATATATATATGCGCAATAATAGATTTTTAAATTGAATATATACATATCGATGAACTATTGGTTTATTCGACGTTATAGTGCCTGTAACGATTCGTTAATGGCCTATTAGTGATCTCTACAACTATAATATTGCTGGCGAATTTAATTTGGTTTCTCAAGTCGTGCACGAATGGAAATACCTTTATTAAAATATCGACTTTCCAGCTCCGTAATTAATATAATAAACCAGTGTAGACTACTATTTTTGTGTTCGAGAGATGAGAAACGTCTGAATATAACCATCCTAAAATCGTACAGATTTCAATATAGAAAACACGTTCATTTTTACCCTCAGGCTACACAAAAGCAAGTTATAAGCTCGACCTCCCACTCGAAATTCTGAAAAAATGTTCCGGATTTTCCATTTTTTGCAGTTCGAATATATAACGAACGATTTCTCCTTCTTTCAAAAAATCATCTATTTTTCCGTTAAACCCCCAATTAAAGTGTAATTTTACCTACACACATCACCGTCCCACTTACAGCGTCTTCATTTATTCAAGCTTCCGATAAAACAGCGGAGAACGTGCTGGTCTCGAAATCCATTGAATTACCAAAACCGCGTCGTATTATCGGACGTCTACTTTATCAGGAGATAAAGAAAACGAAGTAGAGATTACACTTTCATACGTTTCACCAAACGGATTGACATTAATTTCAATTATTCCACCGCAAATTTTGCTTCCGGACGTCTGCCGCCACATGCATTCCTGTACAAGGCCGCTTAAGCTCTCGGATTGCGAAAGTTTATACGAGGATTTATGCGACGTTCTAATTGAAACTCTTTTGGATCTTGAGCTTGTTCTGACATACGTATTTGTCGCACATGTGCTTTGTCGCGTTTATTTACCGTTTGGAGAAGAAAAAGAAATGGATTTTTATATTTAAATATATAAGAAAACTGATAAAACAAAGGTGAATTATGATGACGTTGATGTGTTGTGTTAAATGAAAGCTTTCGTGCGATGTGAAAATTTTATTATTTTCCGTTGACCTAGATTCCGAGAAAAATAATACACAATTCAGAGAGATACGTCGGATTGAAAAATTTAATTAAAGTAGCTACGCCATTATGTGTACTTTTTTTCAACCAGAAATCATAAATTTTTATCGTCTGAATGCGAATCGTCACAAAATATATCATACAAACTAGACGATTGTTTTAGTAAGTCTGGAAACTGTGCTGGAAATGATGCAAACGTTAGATTAAATCCCACATGGGAGGCATTAAAAGTTGGTAATACCTTAATAAACTTAGCATTGAGCAGCTTTTGATTTGCCCGGCGATGACATACTTCCTGAGAATGTGGCGGTACGACATGCAACCCGACGATTTGAAAATTTGATAAATTTGCATATGTTGCCAACTTGGAAAAATACACTAAATCATCCAGTCGACCGATATATCAATGTCTTGAAACGAAAAAGAAAAACGAATTTCGTCTAATTAACGGGCTTATCAAACCGTTAATTCGCTCGACTCACCCGATGCCAATGAAAACGCGTCGCGGATGAAAACTCGCGCTTCATTAGCTGACACGCGCTTGTGCGGTCGTTCATTTTTTTTCCCCCTCGTATATACCGTGTATAATATGTCGGCTGATTGGATGACGAAATTCAATTCGCAAGCTTGATTCGCGCCTTCATAACTTTCAAGCTCTATACCCTCACAGCTGTCGTCGTTATAATTTCGCTGATTCGTCGAGAGCTGTGGGAGAATAAAAAAAAATTTGATTATACGCAGGGCTGGCGTTTGCGGCTTTGTTGAATTTGCTTTGTCCCCTTTTTCTGCGTTTAATGAGACACATACAGAGTGTTTTTAGAGGCAGTGGGAGAGCCGGTGTGTAAAAAAGCTCTGCGTATTTTTATATAATATAATAAATATACAGTAAAAAGTAAAGCAACAATTTTCCGTATAACATGGGATAGACGAGGAGGTAAATGAAAAAAAGGCACGTTTGCAGAGAGGCAATTAAACGTCCAATCTGCTTCGTATCTCAGACAAATAAACGAGAGATAGCTGCGCGCCTCTCGAACTCTTATATTTCGCTTCAATTCCCGTCGAATCAAAATATCCATTTACTTTCTAATCCATCCGGGCTTATTTTGTTGACTCACATCCTGCGGCGACAAACGAAATAGGAATACCTTATACACACACATATACACGAGCGAGCAGGTGAAAAGCTCTCGTGAGAGCGAGCTTTTTGAGCTTTTGACTCCGGGATAGAAAAAAAGAGAGTATATACATATAGAATAAAGTTTGCTTTGCCCACTCGCAATGTTCCCGTTTCCTTTTCCACCTCTTCGTGTTCGACCGAGAATACTACAGTAAAAGGGAAATTGGCTAGTCGTAAGACATACAGTATAACCCGGTATTTAAGAAGCTTTTAAAAAGCACCTACACAGTCGTTCCTCCGGAAAAAAACTACCGAGTGACACGAGTGTCAACTTCAAAAATTTCCAAGAGAGACGAGGAAGACAAGCCGATATATCGATTTTCCGTCAGCTCATACATACACACACACTCGTATAGCATTGGGTTACAGCAAAAACGCCCTCGAAATTGGGCACTCGACTCTCCCTCTCTGGCAAGTAGAGTTTCGCGAACTAAATGAGTAGTGAGCCGTATGTACCGGAAAGCTCTCTCGCGGTCGCGATAATGAGAGATTCGTCGAGAGGGTGAGCAGAAACGTGTGTCGTGATGCGATTGAATTTCTCACGAGAACGCGAATAAGGATTTCGAGGAGCATTGTGTACGGAAACTTGAGCATATCGCTTTGTCACCACCTCTATATACTTGATTATACTTTATCATTATACGATCGAATTATAATCGCTAATTTACGATTATTTTTTTTCTGTTTCAGGTGAGTACACGAGCTTTTTACATCGATATGTGCGTGAGTACACTCGAATAACAATATATTTTTCAAAGCCCACTCCAGCGCTCTATATATATACTCTTGACCTAAACCCATTGAACGTATGTATATATAATCTTGTGCCAAGTAGCAGTGCTTAAAATCGCACTATATCTTCCTGCGGAACGTATGCGCGCGAGAAAACATAATCCGAGCGTAGAAAAATTCGCGGAAAAAGTGAAAGCAACGTGTGTGCGACAAAATGAGCCGAAGTAAAAAGCAGCGGAGAGAATAATAAGGAGTACCTATATATATATATATAGTAGACAGAAAAGGTCGCGACGACGACGACAAAGTTGCGTAGCCAGAAGGGCTTGGTTTCTGAACGAGGTCGGCCGACCTCTCCAAGCTATTTGACTTCGGCTGTCGTCTGAACTTCCTTCTCTCTCTCTCTCTTGCTTCGTTTATATTCGAAACTCGTGAGTTCAACACTCGGCAGTAGACGTCGTTATATAGAACTGCGTGCAATGCATTAACGTATAGCTCGCTCTCTTATATTCCGGAGTACTTCTTTCTCAAGGCGCTTCGTACCTATTCTTGTTGTCGCTCTCTCGAGAAAGAAACTTGCATTATATTCACGTGTGTGTGTGTGTATAGAAGACACTTTTGTGAAATTTTCTTCACTGCAGAGGCGCGATTTTTTTTCCTTCTAATTAGTATATAAAAATACATTTGGTTATACGCGATATGAGTCTATAGAGTAAGAAAGCTTTTAAATAATGCAGGATCTTCGATTCCACTCATCACACAATAACATATCTGCGTTTAGCTCGAGGGAGGTGTGCGCATCAGAGAGCCCTACAGCCATTAAGCAATAAACGCTGCGATGATGGCCGACTTCGATCTCGAGACTGATTAATAATCCATCAGAAAGCGTCTCGATATTGGCCCCCGAGCGCAAGTAGTAATGGAACACTGCTTGCAAGCTCTCCCTTTATTGAAAGCGAGTATAGCGCAGGCGCGCAAGCTCTATCTCTCTCTCTCTTAACTCTCGGTGGCATTACTTTGGGATAACCTTCCTGCGCGCGGTCTCCTTATCTCGTATATACATATAAGCTCTATAGTATAGCTATCGGCGAAGAAGACGCTGTTGCGCTTCGACTGGATTTTACGAGGATACCCGCGTTTTATGAGGAATATTTTGCGCTTGTTATCGGTTCACGATGTTTTTCTCTACGCGCAACACAGCCATTTACGCGGTGGGTTCGAAAAACAACCACTACGGTTATTTTTTAATTTGTGATGATTGCGAACTGTAGATATTGTGAGTAATGACAGTAGACACAACTGCAAGATAGTAGCATGAGCGGCTTAAACAAGCTAATACAAGACAGTTTCGGCATGAGTATGACACACTGCTATATGTAACATTCTTTGCGCAGATATGGGTGAGGGAACTGGAAAAACTCCAATGCACCATCTATCTTCTGTATACAATACATGCATCTCTCTAGATGCATGTATTGTATACAGAAAAGCTCGTTGAACAGCAGTTTAGAAACAATGCAAAAATAGAACATTCACCAGATTCTAGCCAGAATTTCTGGTTAAACTTTAAAAAAATAAGGTATTTTTAGAAATTCTGTTCAGAGTATTTCCAGAACGCTTATAGATAAACCTCATGTTAACATTTGTTGGACAGAAATTCTGGCCAGAATCTGGTGGATTTTTTTCTTGTAACAAGCACGTGCAGAGAGCAATAGAACGAAAATTAAATATTTAGTCGCGCGCGAGCCAAATTACACGGCATACCGTTGTCGCCTGAAAAATAACTTTAGCGCACTAATTATCCCGGATAATATGCGCACTACAATGGAATAAGCTTCGCCTACAAATAGTTTCAGCACGCGCGCATTCCCCGCAGTTATACGAGCCGCTATTATGAAATTTCTGGCTGCGGCTTGAGAGAGGAGCTTCTTACCGCAAGTTTCACATACTCAATGGCATCACAGTTTCGAGTCTGCAGACAAGCTTGTCAACGTTATTAAATTCTTTTGTTTCTCGTGCAATGAAAATATTGAAAAAGAACTTGTTACATACACTTATATTACGTGTGTATAATTTCAGTTAAACGAGGCGCATTTTCAGCAGCAGCTCGTGTGTCAGCAGTGAAAAGTACTTTATTTAATTAAACTCCCATCAAGTGCACGTATTGTAAGCGTATAATAGAAGTCATTAAAGTTTCGTATGAAAACTTTATTTTTAAAAACTAATTACGAGCAGTTACAAAAAATAGAAACTTTTACTCTCTCACATTTTATTTCGCATCAGGAGAGTATAGCTGCTGCTGCTGCTGCACATAATATCTACATCAATTATGAAAATTAGCGACAACCAGTGTATTACACATTATCTCGCTACACAATTTCGAACGCGCGCGCTCAATAATTACAGAGTTTCTATTATTATAGCCTGATAAACAGTCGAATCTCAGGCCCGCAATTTCCGCGTGTGCCACCACAAGGAAATTATTGAATTCACTCCCTCTCCTTCGTTATACACACTACACACACACACACACGTTGTTTTGCATTCGACCCTAACTCTCCCGCGACTCTCGACTCCCCTCTGGCTTATATAGACTACGTCAGAGTGTGTGTATTATCGGGGGGAACTCGATGTTTGTGTACAATGATCATGTGTGCGTGTAAACCACTTGCGGCCTCTATATACGTTTCTGAGTGCGTGACTGTACTATATATTCCTTGTTCCTCTTCCTTGATTTCGTTCTTTTTTTTCGTTTGCACTTCACCTGAAGCTCGTTATCTCTCTCTCTCAGCACTTGCGTCACTGATATGTACTGTGTCGAGTGTGTGAGGTGTCTTATTTTTAGGCTCGTATATATACCCTCATTGTCGTGTTCAGCAGTTGTAATTAATTCACCAGATTCTGGCCAGAATTTCTGCCCAACAAATGTTAACTTGACGTTCATCTAAACATTCTGGAAATACTCTGAACTGAAATTCTAAAAATACCTTATCTTTAAAAAGTTTGGCCAGAATCTGGTGAATTTTCTACCCGTTAAATAATAATTACTATATGCGTATACATAATTATATATTATTCAACGTGTCTGTGTGTAAACAAATCAATATATACCGTTATCCTTGATCCAGCGCATTTTACGTAATTCACACGTGTCCGAGCACGTGACAATAATGGCATTAAATATTAAACGGCTCTTCTCTCACGCTTGACTACATGATTATACGCATAGAATTAAACAATCAGCGCGGGTAATTAACGCCGTTATAAACTGGAACGTCAAAATAGTGCTTCAAACTGATAATAACGTTCAATATTCAGCGACCTCGTCAAATTTAATTCTACATCAAAATCGACCTCGAATTTTGCACGATTCAGTTGGCAGACACCAAAAAATCAATATACTTCCCCCTCATATATACAAAAAAAAGAAGAAAAGCATAAGTCTGACGTACATATACCTCGAGAACGAAGGGCAAAACAGAGCGAGAAAAATGCGGAGATATATTAACGCGAAACAATAAGTCTCGAGTTTACGTCCTGTGAAAAAAAGCATTAAGGCAGGCTTTTATGGTGTGTGGAAAAAAAAATTTATATCCCCTACTTCAGGATTCCAAGACGATGACTTTCGGCTCGAATTATACGCGCGGAAATATGTAACGAGAGGAGGAAAAGGTAAAAGGCCGATCTCCATTTGCGTATAACGTGCCAGTGTAATATCGACCAGGAGAAAGTGCCACTTCCGGTCGTTTCGATTCATCGCGTTCACTGTATAGTAGTAGTAGTCGTCGATACATCCGAGAGAGAGAGTCTTGACAAAGTGCCCCTTGAGAAATTGCCGACTTATTCCTATATTTTTCTTCTGCAAACTGAGATTCTTTCCGTCTTAAAATTTCATAAAAATTCTGTTAGATATAATTATAACTTTATGTGTAAAAGAAAAAGTTAAAGTCTCGCATAACAGCCGGTGTATAAGACGCTTAGCTAGAAATAGCTTAGGAGCTGAGAAAGGTCGTGGGTGAGAGAAGCCGACGCAGTAGTACAGCGACACGACAGGTCAGCCACCTCTAACTTGACAGCGGAGACGAGAGAGCGTTATATACCTATAAGCTAGCGCCAAGGGGAAATCAATGGTGTTGCAATTTTAATGAGCCCCCGTGTATATATGTTTCTCTCCTTTCGTTTATATTTCCGCGAGAGACACAGCTACGTCGACTTTGTATATAGCGGCTTGAGATGTGTATATGACACCTGGTGTACGGATTAAGTTTGTTTCAGACTTACATTGTGGTGTTTATTATTTTTTATTAACGATATTGCATCGTTATTTTCTCGGAGATCGATAATGTGACAAGTCTGTGTGAGCGTTGTGGATATACAGTTAAGGGGGTCCGAAAGTCAATTAAAAATTCAAATTTCGCGCCACAAAATAGCAATAAAACAATTAATTTACTTATAACAATTAATAAAAACAAAATTACGAAAAACCAAGAGTTCGTTGCCCTCCATTATGATTATCTATCATTTTACAAAGTTTCGAGTTATTATAACAATATGTCGCCGAGAAAACCTTGAAAAATTCGATTTTTTAATATTTTTCAAGGTATAATATCC
>UCOJ01001473.1:0-29606 GCA_900474305.1 Cecidostiba fungosa
GAGAGAGAGAGAGAGAGAGAGAGAGAGAGAGAGAGAGAGAGAGAGAGAGAGAGAGAGAGAGAGAGCGATGCCGACGTCCTGCGTCGGAGCTTAACACGTCATCGGATATCAGTGTCTGTCAATTCAAATCATCATTGTTATATCATAAAAATAAGGAGTGAAAAGTAGTATGCGAACTTTGTATGCGCGAAGCGATTGTTTTAAGGACCCGACGATGTTTCCAGCATATATTTTTTCCTCTGATGTATTTTTATCGTTTTTCAATGTCATATATCGAAATTGCTTGTGTGAAAACTTCACTTTTATAGCCCGATTATGCTTGGCGATATGCATGACATTTCAATTTCGTTTACTAAAGGCAGCGATAGATATGTGGTGATTGAACTGAATACCAACATGTAAATAATAATTGATACGTTCGATGTTTAATTTTTGTATGCGTCAAAATGTGACAAAAGTGTGAATAAATTTACAGTAGAACTAATATATTTCACAATATCGTAACATACTAAATTGAGATCATAAGTATTCTACTTTTAATTCGACTTTTTGACCATAAACTATAATTTATATTAATGCACAAATCCATATTATGATTACTTATGGATAGTCGTAGATACATTTTCCAGCATAAAAAGCTGTTGTAAGAATCATTTCTATAATGCGGAAGTCCGAAACGACATTGATAAACGTACGATTTTAATGGCCCTTTTTAAAATGATATTTATTGTAATCGATTGACGTCAGCTCCGCGATAATGGATGATAAACAATCGTCAATGAGCGTGCCAATTAATGAAAGAAGTCATTTTAGCACTTAACGCTGGAACAGCGACGCTCATTTATAAACCAGTCATTAGATGAAGAAAAAAAAATTCGTCCATGACATCGAAACTCGGTTCAGTGTGTATCAATATTATTTATAAGTCTTTTGTTTAGTTTGAATTTTTACGTTTTGATGAAATCGCTAGTCTCTAGTGTTTTCTTGTTTGTGAATGATTAACGACGAGCGCCGAAATAAATACTCAAGCCAATATACTATTGGATAACTGTATTTTTCTTATTTCATTTTCTCTCCTATTTCCAGCTAACCGTAAATCTTGCGACATATTTCTCTGTTTTGTTTTCTTTCACTTGCACACGATTTATCAGAGCTAATAGAACACAGGTCTTATATTTGTTACTCGAGTCAAAATATGGTGTAAGGGAGAGTTGCTCAGTATGAATAAACTACTAGTAATAATGGGACGCAGTAGAACCTCTTACAATTATTAGTGAATACCTTATTATGCAAAAAATAATAAAGAGGATTAAAACAGAGTAAAGTGGGCAATTCGATAACAACTTGTTAAATTTATTTATTTTTGTTGAGTCAATAAATATTCGCAGCCAAAAAAGCTAAATAAAAATAATCATACCACTTTTTGTAAACTCGTATTGATTAATGTTTTACATTTACACAGCATTTTTTATGTTGAATGATCTAAGTTCACATCTAAATTCAAAAAGTCTGGCCTACTATCCCATATGATAAACTAATAAAAAATACACATCTTTGTTTATCTCGTTCTCATTTCAAAATCAACAGTTGATTATTTTATCTATATTACAAAGAGAGACTATAAGAGACGAATGAATAACGGTATAAATATACATCTTTTCGGCAGTTTTGTCTCAATGGCATCTCATTCATCGAGCTATGCAAGGGTGTTATTTCGTGCGATTAAACTTGGTCCAACTCGAGTTTGATGCCTGAATAAAGTGGTCGCGACGAAAATCGTCCCTCGCCTACTTCGAAGTATATCAGGACCAGTTTCTCGACGATTTAACTCACAAAATGGACTTCAATAATGCATGAGAGAGACAGAGAGACACACGCACACATAAATCTTACGATATAACAATGTAATAATATTATCGGAAAAGTTTCGACGTTCCACCGCGTATCGTCGCCCAAATACTTGTAATATCGAACAGACATTATTTATTTCAACCTTGCGTCTGAATTTTTTTTTGTTTTCTACAAGTATATAATGAAAAATTTTTTTTCCTCTACAGTTCAAACAACAATTCTTTGTTTCAGCAAACTCAGTTTGCTCTCCAGCAGTCGCGCGACGTCCGTTATTCGCTCGACTGCGCATCTATACTGACATGTTCGGGGTCGGGAGAAGAAAAAAAACGACTACGACAAGCCGTCGATCAAAGGCGACACGAGCAAAAACTCGTCGATCGAAAAAAGCAATAGTAGCTCTCCTCTCGCATGGGATTTTTCATTTTCAAGCGATTTGCAAAGAGTAGTATTATAGGTGAAAAACCCTGAGGTACACACACACACACACACACACATGAGTATATGATACATCGCAAAGCTCGCTTGTGCGCGAATATATAACCGGGCAATTTTATCGCATTATTAAATACGCTCGATGAAGTATATATATACGATCCAACACAGCAAACGAACGCCTCCATATCGCGTTGCCATCGATACAGCAAACCCGGCATCATCGCGTCCGGCAAAGATCAGCTCTTTGTTTTTATATACTTTTTAATTCCGATGTTTGCAGACTGACTGCACGATCGTTTATTATAAATCATCCTTTTGTTTTTCCACATTTTGTATGCGAATATTGAAACCGCATCGTTTTTATATTAATTATCGTAATATTATAGCGATTGCAGTAGAAGCAAGTAGATCGAGTTTGCATTTGTAAACTAAAAAAAGAAATAAACAAGCAAACGATCGTTGTAATATATATTTATATAAACGCAAAAGGAATGCAATCATACCGCGCGCGAGAATTCCACCCACGGCTGAACTATTTATTCGCAGCGCGATTCAATTCCTTTGTCGAGTTTCACACGTGTTCACGGAGTCTACCTATATATATATATGTCGAGCGCATTGTTTGTCCTGCATATATATTGGTTTCCGATAAATCATCGTCTTTTGTGGCTGGAGGAGAAAAGAGAAGCCTCGTCTTTCTTGAATATGCAGATTGGGACGAGACAGTCGAAATTTAAATGTTTCAGTCACATCAACGCGTTTGTGGAAACATTTCATCGCATTCAAGCGAATTATTCTTTTAAATATGTTGGGTTTGATTGAAGCCAATTTTGTCTACTAATACTAAAAAATTACGCTCTAAATGTACCCGTGGATAATAACATATAGAATCAGGAAATCGTGTTTATTTTCCATCAAAAATCGTCTTTCTTATTTGAATAAAGTAATATACCGATAATAAGCTCCACAATACACACAAGAGTGACATGTCTTCACAAAGTGCCACTATAACTTTAAATGAAGCACTATCAAGTTAGCCTTGATACACGTTATAACGTTTTCAATTAACCCGCGACGTCCCGAAGTGGCCCTTATAGTTTGCGCGTCGCGTGTATATCCCATTGAAACGCGCGCGTCTATTATGTGTAAAAGTGAGAGACAAACTAGTTAATTAAAGAACACATATAATTATTATATATACACCCTCTGATAATGCGTTCTAGTGAAAGAAAAATTCCGCGAATGCGTCAGAGAAGTGCAAGCTTACGCGAGGGGATATAAGAGGGTAAATGGCAATTTAGATTCCAAACATAAATAACGGTTCGTCTAAATTGCGGGGTGTTTGAAAAAACAGCTCGAACGTGTCTCTCACGATCCGACCCTCGAGCGAGCTGTCGCGTGTGTTATTGCGATTTTACATTGATAATTGCACTACGTCGCGAGAGTGTTTGTGTGCACTCTGAGTCATGTGTGAATTGCGCTTTATCGTATACATATATAAATGATGAGTTTATTATTGGTGAGAATAAGGGATGTTATATATTGTTGCGTTTGATCAGCGGCTCAGGAGGATCGTGTCCTAATTGCAATAAGTAATTCAGTGCGGCAGTATAACCGCGTATAAATTCTTATTTATATACGTCTGAAAGTTAAAACGAATAGTAAATACGTCGACCCTCTGCACACCGCATTCTTGCGTCAAAAGTCAAACCGGGAAATACGCTCATCAGGAAGTGTGTACAACCCCACACACACATACACACAGGTGTATAAATAAACGTCCAGAATATTAGTGTCCGCAGCAAACACACACATGCGCACAAGGTGCGCGCGCGCGAGCTAGTGCTGATTATAATCGCTCATGTGTGTATATACACAGCCAACCGGACACATCGTCGTATAATAGCTTGACTGTCTCTCTTGGCGTTAGTCCGCATTCGTTAGAAGAAAGAAGATCAAGTGGACCAACGACGACAGATTATATAGGCTATACTTCTGGACAGGCGGGCTGGACATTTGTTCCGGTTGTACTATACACATTATATATATAGGCGACGCGAGATATTACGTTATATATTGAGAGAGAGAGATGAGAACCGCGGCGTCGATGCTTCTCGATAGATCAATTTTTATTTGCGCTTACACTTTGCCGCGCTGACTTTGATCGATCGGGACCGATTTGTTTTTTCGCGTGTATCCCACTTTTTTTCCTTCAAGCTTTGCTCTCTTATCGTGTACTATAGACGTTTTGACTTCCTCCTCCTGGATACATCAGATTATATGTACATCGTACGTCCGAACGTTTTTCTTCTTCTTTGTGTATAGCTTCTGAAGAGTCTAATATATATCGGTATATTTATGTAGTGTGGAAGGGATATGTGGAACGCGAATTTAATGAATCTAGTGGTACGACGAGTAATTGTAAATATATTGGGCGACGAATGGAAGTAAGTAATATGCAGTCGCGGATGAGAGACACATGCAAATTATAGCATTATGAGGTCGTACCACATCGAGCCTGCGAAGACAACGACGCATCAAGGTATGATGCAGTTACCGGTTTGGACGATCACCAAGAGGTCCTCGGCCAATACCTCGGAATTTAGGTAAGTCTGTGTATTCGCAGCTTTTTTTCCTTATTGTCATTTGCAATTATATCCTACAAAAGTTTCACTTTTCCTTCATCAGAACTCCGTATAATTGCAAAATAAGCACATACCACTTCGTCATCAATAATTATCCCCTAAAACGTGTCATAAGATATATAATATATCTCACCGCGTTAAGCAGAAAAACAAGTCGATCTCGTCACAAAGAGAAAAAAAAAATACCTCGAGCTGCGAGCAAACTTTACACGTTCAAGGATTATTACGCGATGTGTGCACTACTAGCAGCGCACTTATTGAATTTCCCCGCGTGTTTACCGCCGAGAGTCTCTCCAGCGATCAAACCTTAGATTTGCGCGTAACGAGTTTATCTTGGACTCAGCGCTGCAGCTTTGATCGCAAAAATTCCACACTCGGACGATCATTCATGGGAAATCGACGGGTTTTTATTGCTCGTTGCAAGATCTGGCGGATTTTTTAGTGAGATATATAGAGGTGGGAAATAGTGCGGTTCGTTCGAGGGATGAACTGAAGCGTGTATATCTATACAGGTGGATGTCGCAATTGCATTTCAGGTCGTCGAAGACTGACTCGTCGCCGAAGCGCGGGAGGTACGAATCGCTCAAGATGGACTCGATGCCGGCCGACGGTGAGTTTTTTTTTTCAAATTGTTTGTAAATAAAATTACTGTAAAATATTATAATGTCAAAATTGCCGTTGTGTAATTTTATTTATAAATTACGAATAGAGAATTGTCTATCTTTTCATATACCGGATAGATATGATGAAATATAAAAAATGCACTTTCGAGGCTTCCAGAATGTCGAAAAAAAATTTGTTAAAGCTTGTTTTATATCCTAAGAAATGAAGAAACACGTCGATGCAAAAAAAAAATCATCAAAAGTGGATGCTAGGTGTAAGTATAAGTTATGGATTTGCCATTTTTTTCAAAATCTAAGCTTTCCTATTAATTTTTACTATAGGTATTTTTAAATTAAAGGTCTATTCTTCTAATTTTTATGTTCATGTATAATTTATGATATGCGGATCAGTAAAGCCACCTCTTTTTGCAAAAATGTGTCCTACGGTCGATTTCCGTCGTTCATCTCGACGTTTTTCTTCATTTCTCAGCACACATAAAACAAGATAGAAAAGAACCCCCGAAAGTATATACATTTTTTTTATTTCGTCACATAAATATATATGATATCCTTTCGTGCGATGAAAATTCGAGGGACGACGACTGAAAGCAATATAAGAAAAATGTCTCTTTGAAGTGACGAGAGCCAGCGCCTCGAATTCCGGCGCCAATCTCGTCGAGAGCACAAGGAGTTTCCATTGCGCTCTTCGACCGATCATCATTTTGGCTCAATGCTTTGCTGTTTTTCCGGTCAGCGGAGTCAGGTCGCTCGACGCGACGCATCTTAAGTAAGTAAAAAGTTCTTGTTTTCAATATTTCGTTCACATATTCTCTATTATGTTATATCAACTTACGTATACTGTCTCAAGATTTAAGTGGCGAAGTTTCAAGATCCTCTACTGCTGCTTGTCGATCATAGGCTCGATCGTCCTTATGTTTTTTAGTATCTACCGTTTGGCCACTACCTCCATCAGCTCCAACAAAACAAGTAAGCACACATCTATTAAATCATCAAAAACATATCCTCCAACAATCGGATTTAGGTATAGCGAGTATGTGATGTATTAATTCGCAGGCAATCTCGTGTTCTCCCTCACGGCGGGGATAACGGCGCTGCTCTTCCTGAAGCTGGCGCGTCAATGGCCCAGTTTCGCCGTCTCCTGGGAAAACATGGAACGAGAGCTGGCCACGAGGCATAATCCACGACGATCGACCGGACTCAACCTCGCTACCAAATTCAAGATCCTCAGCGTCGGTGTTATGGTCCTCGCACTTGGTAAGAATATAGTACAAAATCGTCTGTATAGGAGAATATAATTATAATAGATGATAAAAGAAAAAAAAGTAACGCGAAATGTTGACTATTTCATGGAAAAGTCGAGCACACCCTGTCAATTTTGTCTGGATACGTCAGCGCAGTCGAGTGTGCCAGCCTTCGCGGTGATAAGGACATCATGGCTACGTATTTCGCTCTGCAATTTCCGCAAGTTTGTATATATAGATTTTAATCCATATAATAACGATATCGTGTAATTCTCAAGCCAATAATATATTGATCGGTCGCTTATATTATTTTAGATGTTCACCGATTCCAATTACACGCTGTGGAAAGGACTTATCGTACAGTGTCTCAATTTTCTCAGTACCTTCTCTTGGAACTTCATGGACCTCTTCCTTATTCTCGTCAGCGTTGCTCTCACCGATCAATTTAGACAGCTGAATCAGAGACTTTGCTCAATCAGGGGAAAGGTAGTATTGTTTTTTTTTTAGTTTTATTATAAAAATAATCAAGGATTATGTGTGTATCTCAAGGCGAACAAAAGATTCATAAGAATATAATAATCACATATTTTCAAACTTGCCGTGATTGCATTTTAATGATATTCGGTATTCACGCTCGAGCGTTGATTGATTTGCGTCGACTTTATATATTAGGAAGGAGTATTTTGGTCGTCATTATAAACTCATCAATCAAAGTTGGATCAATTCGGATTTCGTACATTACAAGCATTATGACTTTCTAAATCGTTGAAAATAAGATTTTGCAACAAACATTCACAACTAATTTTATAACAGCTTCCATTGCGTAATATGACTTTTCATTTTATTAATTTTAAAAAGGCGCAGACACCTGCACCTCATCAATTCGAATCAAATTTGCCATCAGAACTAAATGCTTTTAACCAACTGCAAAAACAGCACTGTTTCAATGTAAAGGCAATGCCGGAATGGTGGTGGGCTGAGGCTCGGATCGATTTTAATCGACTGGCTACGATGACTCGTCGTGTCGACTCCCAGATCTCCGACATCGTACTTCTCTCCTTCTCAACGAATCTCTACTTTATCTGCATTCAACTGCTCAACTCATTCAAGTAACGCATACTGAAAATGCATGTTACCGAGTCCTTGGATGTTTCTTAATAATTGTATACTGCATATTCGTAATTTTATTTTTAAGATCAGATATGTTATCAATTTATTAAGTTATTCAAGGATTCGATACCACTTGTATGTTGTATTCGATGTTTATTGTGTCGCAAACATGCGTATCGTTTCAACCGTATGAAGTGCAGATAAGTATTTGTAATTGTCTCACCACATTTTAATTTCTTCATTTATTTTTACTTCTACCAACTGATTTCAATCATTAGGTCTATAATATTTCATGTGTTTTTTCAACTCTTCATTATAATGCTATTTATACGTGTGTTAGGTATACTATAACTCTACTGAAATATAGTTTTTTCTTTTCTCAGACCAATGCCAAACGCAATCCAGACGGTTTACTTCTGTTTTTCTTTCGGCTTTTTACTGTCGCGGACAGCAGCGGTTTCGCTCTACGCAGCTACGGTCCATGATGAATCACTTTTGCCTGCCCCAATATTGTACAGCGTTTGCAGTGCAAGTTACTCGACAGAAGTAAATATACCTACTCTATTTTTTTTCTTCCGAATCCATGTTTGACTATAGTAATAGTTTAGAGGATGACTTTATACTAACTAAAGATACGAACAGGTTCGGAGATTTCTCACCCAAGTGACGACAGACAACATCAGTCTAACAGGGATGAAGTTCTTCTCCATAACGCGTAGCCTTATACTGACCGTAAGTACGTTTGTAAGTACGGCCGCTTCTCTTTCTCTCGAATACACTTATATACGCATGCGAAAGTAAATTTTTCTCGAGAAAGCAAATGATTAAACGTCTCTCATATACCTGTGCGCATGACATATATAGGTCGCTGGAACGATCGTCACCTACGAGCTGGTCCTCGTGCAGTTCAACGCCGTCCAAGCTGAGCATCAACAGAGCGAATCGAACATCACGAAGGTTTGCGAGGTGAAGTGATGCTTTATTAAATACGAAAAAAGGGCCTTTATTATAACTATAGTTGCACTGGTTTGTGCGATGCGCAAAGGCCGGTGTACATTAATTTTGGGCTGTTTATATTTTATATTTTCTTTGGCGACACGCAGCATGTGATAGTGTGATGATGATCAACGTCATTCATCAGCCGGATCTTATTTCTTCATTTTTTTCGCTATATGAAATCACCGTGGTTAATAAAATGAAAGAAAAATGACAAATTCAATAATGCGTTCGTTTACGTTTGTTGGAAAAATACACATTTATTCAAGAAATCTTTGGTATAGGTATATTATCTATGAGTGTAACAAAAAGTAGTCGATTTCAAAGGAGAATACAACTCGCGCATGAATAAAGCATTGCTTCTAACATTTCCAGTATAGCTTTAATAAAATGTAGCTATATACATTATATTATCACTTATAGTCCAAGCTAGCACGCATCATAATCTCATACTGCAGAGTTTGATATAACAAAAGCACTGGATATGAGGTTTGAGATATGAGAGAGCCTGCATCGGCAGCGAAAAATACATTTTTGTTTCAGTCTCACGAGATAACAGATGTCAAAATCGAAGATTTTTGAGGGAGATTCAGAGTGACAGAGAGAAAGATTGCGCAGCGAAAAGCGAATTTTTAATCACCATCAACGTGTTGCATCGCGTGAAATTCGATGTAAATTATAATTAAGTAGATTTGTTATTTTATCAGAAAAGAACATTTCCTCTTTCACGTATTTCAAACCTATTTTTTTTAATACTTATATTTACATAAATAGAAAACAAATATATCAAAAATAACAAAATTTACAACTAAATGTTAGAAAAAAATTCCCAATTAGAGCAAAATAAGTATAAAAAATACCTTAGTTATGTTATTAAAACTATCTTAGATGAATATTATGTAAGAAATGATGTTTATATATGTAATAATAAACTGTGATGTTTTTTGTTAAATTCGATCATAAGAATGAAATCCTTAACGAATCCAACACGTATATATGAAATCTAGATGAAAGTGAACGGTATTGTTATAAAATTTACAGTGGTAATAAAAGCTCTTCGTCGAGTCTTGTTATCTTCATTCGCATCTTTTGTTTTTCTTTCTCTTATCCGTTGGTACTTGCTGCCATATATTCTTCATCTCGTTGCAGTGCAATGTTGAACTGCAACAAGACAACCTCGTAAGTCACAATAGCTCCTGCAACCTGTCGACAGATGAGCAAACTCAATAAGGCTTCTATATAAATACGACTGTCTTCGAGCTATTTTTAGGAGTACACTTACTGCTAGCATGAAATTGCGAGTTATGGAGAAAAATCGATGACCAGTCAGCGCTATGTCGTCGGTCGCTATTTGCTGCTGTAATCGCTGAGCCTTGAAAATTTAACGAATGTCATTATTATTTCTGAAGTAGGTGTCAGCTTGTTAGCAGCAGACTGCCTATTATTGCTAAATATATATTGTTAATTATAGCTTGTTATTTTATTTTTTCGTGAAAACGATTCAGAGTATCTAGGTATAATTCTTAGTTATTATAATAGACATCTGTAATTGAATAATGAACAAAAAAAAAGAAGAAAATACGGTCCAACCTACTTGATCGCAAGAAATTTAATATGGTTTACAAAAATTAAAAAGGTGCGAACGCGATATTACCTCACGACAGTAGTTTGCTGATGGACAATTATAAATGACTGGTAGTATAAGTTTGCTCTGATCGTTGATACGAGCAGTCAATAATGTCACGGCGGTAGTTCGTCCGATCAGGAAGATAAACGATCCAAAAAAGTAAATGGAATTGATGATAGGGTTTTCCGAGGTGCTTGGTCTGAAATAATTTCGTATAGTTATGTATCAATAACATAGATCTTTAGAAATGTCGAGAAATTGAAGTTAGAACTATTTTACAAAAAAGTCTTAAAAAAATTAATCGCAATGCACTTACGACAGTCCGTTCAAAAGCTGTAGACAAATGAAGTAGATGTTGTTGGTAAACGATAAAAGTATGATTCCGGAAATCTCGTTGTCAACTTTTTTCACTAGAGCGCTTAAAACAGCGTAAGATTCGCGGAGCTCGTGCCAATCCGTAACAGACAGCTGGGCTGGCGTGGCTCCAAGAATTCGGGCGTTTAAACGCTTGTACCTCTCAGCCAAACCCGTTGAAATCTGAAGATGGGAGAAAAAGTTAAGGAATATCATGGACGCGTTGATACCTGATAGCAATTTTTCTCTTATATATACCAGCATGATAAATAGATCCGTAAAGTTCCATGTGAACGTCGATACTTTGCTGATGACAAAGATGAACAAGCCTAGTGTGAAATTGTAGTCGACTGGAAAATTGAGTAGATGAATTTAGTATAAGTCAGTGTATCTATTATGAAAAATTATAAAATATATATATTATTACCTAGCGAAAATAAAAATAATATTTTCTTCAACTTAAAAAAGTGTCATATCCAACGTAAATCGTATGCATCTACACTTATTTAATATAATCTAGTTACGATTGACTCAAACACAAAAGCAAATAGAGGGACAGTAAGCAACCCATTCGAGGTTATATAAATAATCAACATGGAGCTAAGTGCAAATAAAAATAAATAAATAGACTGACAAAAAAAATTTTGTTTAAAATCAATGAAAGAGCATCAACATAATTGTCCAGCCCAGAAAAAGCTCAACAGTCTCAGATCGGTTCACACTAATAATATACACGCATTCTCCCACCGTTTCTTATGATGAAGCGATGAGACTTGTTAGTATATACGAGGAGAAAGTCTTCCAGAGTATGGTTACCACCCCAGAGCTCCGAAGGCGTATTGTTGACCATACTGAGGACATGTTCCAGTAGCGCGAGGCTCAGGATCGACAAACTGATAACTGCGAACCTCCAGCGCAATACTGGTCCCCTCCACTTGCCATTGCTGGTGACGAAAAAGTATAATAATAATAATAGCACAATAATAATAATAGACGTTGGGGAAAAATGAATGTGGAGCGATGAACGTGCTTTTATCGGCCGCTGTAAGCTCGGTGTCGTGCCGTGTAGTGTATTATGGGCAGGACGATAAGCCCGTGTGATCGCGAGGGATTAAAGCGACCCGATAAGGGATCTTTGGTTAATAATTCTTATTGAGCGGATTCCAATTAAAGTTGCACGATTTTTTTTTTTTCATGAGTCATGTCAAAGAGATTTTATTTATGGTTAAAAGCTTTGCACTCATCCTCTGTAAACAGTACCTATAGCTTTTTGAGAAGTCACGTGCTACGTTTTTTGCCGATTTTGCGTTCGATCGGTTGTTTCTATTTTTAGAATATTTTAGATGTTACCAATACTATTAAGAAACAACACTATTCAAACAAAAAAATCTATAATTTTATACAGATTGGCATAATTGTTAGATACATTAAAGACTGCATGGTTCTTTGAATTTTTGAAAATTAAACAATGCACGTATCTTCACTATACAAACCCTATACACTTATCTTGTTATTGAGATTATAAACTCAAAAAACCATATCTGCAAATCATCCCTTTTTTATCTAATATGCGAGGTTACATATGTCAATATGACCAAATGCCTCATTATATGTCTGATAACACGATAGTAGTATTTTTTCCCAATAACTCAATACGCTGAGAATTTGACTTTAATATACATTTTACAATCATAATATTTTTTTATATAAGTGGTATATCTGTGGCTCCGATACAAAATAAGTCTTTTGTTTTAGCAAAAAGTAGCTTACTTATCAATAAGTCGTTCCATAGCCCGCCAATCATATTGGATAGAAATCCATCTGGGACAGAGTCGTAGAAACATAAAGTTGCCCATCAAACTGTTTCCATAAAAAATTGCTCCCACCGTAGCATCCGCTATTCCTCCTAATTGACAAACGAAAGTAGTATATCGATGAAATAAAAAATTAAATTATGTTTTCAACTATAATATTTTCTATATTATAGTTATGATATAATATATACAAAACAGACCAAAGTTCTCAAAATCAAAATTTTTTTTTCTTTTATAGCTGATGAATAAAACTGAATATAAATTAACTATGCGTGAATCATGTATACGTGTAACGTGCGCGCATTTGAAAACTCTAAAATTAATAAGTAAAAAAAGTATATAGCAGCGTGTATTTTTAAATTTTACATTAGGATAATTTCAACAATCAAATTTGACATAGAACAGCGAAGCGAGTCTATTCCAAGAACAGATACAATCTAACTATTGTTGCAACTCTATATATAGGTACACAACTCGAATCGCTATTCATAGGGATACGCATCAGTTGCGCATCTTGTTTGCTGATCTTAGCATGGAAAGAAGGAAACCGAGGAAGTTTCTACCTACTCTTACACGTGGCACACGCGTTTAGCCATTTCTCTAGTAAAAATAAACGAAGATAAATGCATGTTTACGTAAATGCTTTCCGCATTTGCTTGCTTTTGCATAAGCTAACTTACAGGCTCTGGTATATGAGATCTCATTACGAATATATGAGATATATGAGATCTCATATAGATCTCATTAAAAATTTCAATTTCTCATTACGAATTTCAATTTTCACACGGATAATCTACATAATAGGTACATACAATGATCTATTGGGTGAAAAGCGAATTGTTGAGCTTACATTTGCGAAGAAAGAATATACTTTAGGCGCCTCAATAACCAAATGTATTGTAAATTGTTAGCAATTTGTTACACACATATTATTCTTATCGATTTTCTCAAAATTGCCGCAAAACTGCGCCCGCATATGTTTGCAAATTGATAGCAAGCATTTACAGTACATTTATGACAGCAAAGTCAAGGCAATATGACAGCAATTCTTATTTTCATGTGCCCTTTTATAATGCTTTTCAAGGCTTCGAAGTTTTTAGCATCCAAGAATAAAAACCTATTATATTAGGTTCCGCAATGACAAAACGAGTGTCCAGGTGTCCAAAGTCGCCGATAGCGATGTCCAGGAAGATCACGCAATGATTTGATAACAAGTTTGAAACTTTAGTTTAAAGTTAATTTAACTTGCTTATACGAGAACAAATTGAGGATAAAAAAAAATTAGTGAAGAGAAAAGCGATATATGTTATACTCACCTTTGGTTGAAAAGCTATTAGCGTTGAGAGTCTTGAAGAGATGCAAGAAGGATATCGATGTCATGACGCTTATTGCCAGTATTACGAAATATGAGTAAATAACGCGGGGTCCAAATTTGTAGAAAGAAAATCTTCTCAGGGATGTTGATCGTATGTAGTTGATAGGCAGGATACCGAAAAATTGCGACAACAACAGTACATTGCCTATTGCTCGGTGAAAGCATTCTGGTTCCTAAAATATAAGTATAAACAAAAGAACATTAAGCATAGTATAGATTTAAATTGTTCACGAGAGGGACTAAACGTGAAGGGAAATAAAAAATCGATATTTTTATACGCGATCTCTATAATTTTTAATTGTTATTCATATACGCAATAATAACGCAGTTATAATTATTGTTGAATAAACGATACTTACATCTTCGTTACTCGATTGTCTACGGCTACTATGCAAAGCTGGCCGTGGTTTGGCAGGATGAATTCTGGTGAAAATAGGAGTGTTCAGTGATCTGGACTTGCCTTTGCCATTTCTCGAATTCCCAAAAAACGACATCATCTTGCGACCGATGCCGGAATGATTTTTCTTGGGTGAAGCATTTCGATGTTCTTTTGGCTTTACGTCGACCGTCATCACCTTTGTATAACGCACGTATATCGTATTAAAAATGAGATCTTGCAACGTTACGTAATCGTTGTATTGATATGATAACAATATAATCAGCTGATGATGTCGTCTGACAACGACTTATTACAAAATTCTACGTTTAAAATAGCTCGGGATCTTGAAGTTTATAAGAGTGAAAAATGATTTGCTATTGTTGTAGTCACGGACTAAAATAAAAGTATAGCTATATATACAAAGAAGAGCGACGACAGTTCGACTTAATTAATTATCTTCTAACGGTTTTAAGGGGAGGTCGGAACTAACTCGCTTCGCATGTCACGGCTGTGCTACTTAATGCAGAAAAATGCACTATACCGTAACACGAAACTTCGCGGGTGTAAATGCGCGTCAGTTATGTACTTATTGTCTGTCACATTTTGTACCCTTAGGCTGCATGTATTTTTAAAGAAAAAATTGTTGTATAACCCTGTTATGGTAAAAAAGTTGTATCGATGACGGAAGTATCTATACTTTGGCTAATTCCGTCACCAATCAGCAAATTTTTCTATGTAATTTTAAATAAAAAAATGTGTTTGTTTTATCGATTCAGTTGCGACCAGATGATCCCATCTATATAAAGGTGCAATTTAATTTGGAAAAGTGCGTGTATACCTTTCCGAAGTCATCGATAAACCAATCAAGTGCGACAGAGTCCCTAGGGTGTCGATTACTTATCAGTCAAGCTGTATTGATTTACGAGAGTACAAGTAACCGTATGTACGTGCATCTCCGAGAAAACGCGTTGAAGAGTAAATTGTTTTTGGTAATTAAGTAGTTCGCTGAAATTGTATAATAACTGAAGAACCTGAAGTACTTTTTCGCACGATTGCGTGAAGCGACGCTATAACTTTGGCAAATAATATAGTAGTAATTAATACACTTTTTATATTTTACATTCAAATATATATTAGTTAAAAGTTTTGTGTCGAACAATTATTCTTATCAAATCAGATTTGAATAGAAAATTTATGAAAATATCTGTGACGCTATAATAGGTACTGACAAATTTAGATATTTTTAAAATACGACGAACCGTAGACGAATCTTTTTTAATATAATTATTAGAGAAAAATAAAACGTTAAAAAATGAAGTGTAAGCATAATAATATAAAAACTTCTTACCTCATCACAAACAATGATATTTTTTAATTTATAAGCATCATTATAAGATTCCTTGTATTCGTACATGAATGAATTACTATCTCCAGCTGGCGCTGTTTTGAATTTACCATTTCAATGTTTAACATGTGCAATAAAAACGATGATTTCCATTCAAAATTAAAATCAGATCAAACTCCATATCGGTCAAAGCGACAGATAATAATAATTATGTGAAAGACACTTATAATTTTCAAACTTTCAACAATACTTAACGCATTCGTCCAGTCGCCAGCCCGTAAAAGCGGATACTGAAGTTCGCGTGTACCGGCCACCTAAGTCTTCTCGACTCATGCGCCGCGTACGAACGTATATACGTACATCGCTGCTACTTATATTACGAAGCGTATTTACGCAAGCCAACAGAAACCCCCAGCAATATTTATGGCTCTCTATACACTTTCTTTATGAATGGTTATCAAGCTATTTTTGTATACATTTCATCTACGCACTTTTATTATTTTAGATAATGTTATTTTGGGTAACACATTGTGATGAATAGTGTGCTTTAATATGCCACCACATTTACAAGTTAGAAGGCAATAAATGATATTCAAAATAATTGTGAAATATGTGTAGGTAAATGTGTCAAAAACATGGAAAAGAAAAATTAAAATTAAAGTATTACTTTGTTTTTTTGTATTATACCTACTCGTGACGTATTTCACAAACAAAAGCAATTGTAATAATAATTGTATTTTTAGAAATTATCCATAATTTGTTCTTTCCGAAAAATTGCGATGTGTCAGCATTTTTAGATAGTAATCAGCACTTCATGTGAGAAAATGACAGCTTGACTAGAATAAAAGTGTTTATAAATCTTCTTTTTCGATTGCGAAAAAGTAGCAACGATTGCGTTGTAAACAGTAAATTGATAAAATTTAAAAGCCACTGGTGAGATTGCATAGCCCTCAGGTAATTTTGCAGAAAAACATTTCAAACGGACTATCTAACGATAGCGAGTGGGAAAACTATACGTGTTCTCGCCGTTTACATTCATAAAATATGTAAAGTAAATCGCGTGATCGCAGAGTGGATCACGTCTGTGCACTTTTATGTGTCAATTGTCATTGAATTTGTGCTCTCATACATGTCGGTACATTTTTGCAGATATTACATTTTGAAGATTATCCAATACTAAGACAAAAGTAGTTCTTTCAATTTTTTTTTCATTTTATTTAAATGTATATTTAATTTTACTTGTTTGAGGATGAAAAATTTTAAATCAGAAAAAAGTATAAGATTTTTATATATGTCAAGTGATATTTGAAGAGTATATGTATATTTTAATTTTAGTTTAAATGTTTATATACTTATAATCTGAACTTTTGTCTTACGATCAACTGATTTATGCTTATATAAATATTAAAACATCTAAAATACATCAAATAATAAATAGAAATTTTGATAATGATTAAAATTAACAATGAAATACAAAAAAATTTGTAGTTGCGTAGTATTTTTTTATCAATTCTATATAGAGATTATAAATAAAATAGTTGTAACAACCTTTTTTAACTATTTAGATGTTGCAAACTCACAGTTCGATTTTTTGTTATACAAAACAATGTATTATTATTAAATGACTCAGCTACAGCTTTAAAAATAACAATATTAAAACTGAACGTAACTACCAAATTGCTCTTTGAACACCAGCCATTTTGTTATAATCAACTAAATGACGGAAAATAAACCTAGACAATCTCCATCTGTATACAGTACCATAGCCTCTTGAAGTAACAACACAGCGGGGTGTCAATGCTCTTAAAGAACTTGTTCTAGGAATGTTTTTAAAGTCAAAAGCTTGACAAGCTAATTCCTAATTTAAAATAAAAGCTTGAATTAGATCACAGTTGATTGCTATAAATGAATATAGATAGTAAAGTAAACTAATATCTTACTTGGATTTCTGGTGGCAGAATGTTATTCCGTTTTAGGGCAACGTAGTGTAGTCTATCTTGTGCATATTGCTTTACCTGGGCTCTTCTAGTCATATCTCGTTTTGTCATTTTCTTTGTCCATTTAGTGCGTACTTGTTGTAACTGATGGGTCAAAAAAAATATACAAGATGTAGATGATTTAAATTATATAACCTTAAAATATGTTAATGTTGCGATAGTTTATTGTTCTAATGTTTTAAAAGAAACAGGAAAATCTTATTTTTTGTTAAAACAATTTAATGTATGTGTATATAAGAAAAATGATGAAATTGTTTATCTGTATTGATTACTTTTAATAAAAAACCTAACCTACAAAAATAGAATTCAAGTTTCTATTGTGAAAATTGATTGATAGTTCTAGAATATATTCTTAAATAGTTATAAAATTTATCACAATTAATAATTTCATACTTACTCCATATTGTGTTATTGCAGGACCTGTGCAAATTATTTTTGATAAAGCCGACTTAGCAGAATTAAACAACGCCATTTTTACGAATAAGTTTTTTGGGGCGCTGCAGTCGACAGTTTTCAAATGTCATATTTTGTATATTCTATCACGAATTCACGAATCAAATGAACAGAAATACCTATACGTATTTATTGACAAGTCTTAATCACTAAACGGTAGGCAATTTAAATTGTCCAAATAATAAGTAGAGGATTTAAGAATTTGGAGGAAAATGTAAAATACACAAAAATATTGTTTCCACAGCTTCTTTATTTCGCGCTCAATCGTATTACCATTAATTATATGTATGTACAGAGAACTGTCACAAAATATTAGGTATACAGTAAACAAATCGTAATCCGATTTGTTAAAAAGTGCATGCATGCGATTAATAAGAAACATCAGTACTTGATCAGACTTCAGAGATTTAGAAGGTAAAAAAGAAACGGATGGCCGTTGAAGCATATTTCGTAGAAATTGTTTTAATTTTTTTTTGTTCAGCAGTCATACTCTCTCCGCAGCCAGAATGATCGAGGAAAGTAAACAATTAAAAAAGTAGTCGACGAGTTAATCTTTCGATCTACCGGCGCATATTTGGTTCAATATTTTTTTTTTGTTGAGATTTTTTAATTTTATTATTCAAGAATTAGTCATTAAAAATTAACATTCATAAAAAATTACTCCTCCAGTACACAGTAAGCTAGAGAACAAGTTGCAAAATTTAAAAAATGGAAGATCAGAAAAAGAAAATTGAAGCGCCAGGCGCCAATTGACATTATTACTTATATATATTAATATATGTTTTGTGTTAATGAACAACGGTATAGAGTAAAAAAATAACGAACGGTAATAAAAAAAATGAGATGTTTCTCGAGTATCGCAGATATAGGATTTATTATTTCCGTATAATAATTAGAAAATATAATTAAGCTGAGCTAAATTATGATGTTGTTTTGTTGTTGTTGTTGTTGTTGTTGATGTCTTCTTGTCCTCCATTCCTTTTTTGTGAAACAGGTGTACACAAATTATATATAGCATTGACGGCGCGCAGTTAACAGCACCGTATACCCTCCTCCACCGTATCGGACATGCGTCGTTCCCCATCCGTCTCCGTCCGCGAGGCGGGCGAGCCTCCTTTCCTGCGGAACTCCTTGCGATGGAAGAAGTGCCGTCGGAGCCGCCTTGGTAGATGGACCAGCCGCTCGTCGGTGAGGGCGAGGGCAAGGCTGCTGCAACAGCTGATTTCGCTATGGCAGTAGCCCCGCAAGGGCGAGGGGGCGGCGGGGCTAAGCGGCGGTGGCGGTGTCGATGCTGATGATGGTAGTGGTGGTGGTAATGGTGCTGCTGGCGGCGCTGCCGCCATTGAACTCCGGAACAGTAGAGCGTCGTCCGGCGGATCGATTGCGCGGAAACTAAGACTACTTCTTTTTCTGGGCCTTCTCGGCAGCCTTGGTGACCTTGCCAGTAACGTCCTTGAAGTTGACGGCCTTGATGACACCGACAGCGACGGTTTGACGCATGTCACGTACAGCGAAACGTCCCAGGGGAGGGAACTCCTGGAAGGCCTCTACGCACATGGGCTTGCTGGGCACAAGGTTGACGATGGCGGCGTCACCAGACTTGATAGCCTTGGGGTTCTCCTCGGTGGTCTTACCGGTACGACGGTCGCACTTCTCCTTGATCTCGGCGAACTTGCAAGCAATGTGGGCCGTGTGGCAATCGAGCACGGGCGTGTATCCGTTGCTGATTTGACCAGGGTGGTTCAGGACGATGACCTGGAATAATAATCATCCATTATTAGTATGTCCGAATAACATTTTTGATATTTATTTAAATTTATTAGGCGAGCGATGAAAGTTGATTTTTTAATAAATAGCACTCAGACGCTTCAGCCGTCAACGGACAAAGTCCTCCGGTGGAAACCGCGAATGAAATCCAAAATTTCTCATCATTGTACTATTTAAAAAAACTCGCTTCTAATTTAGAAGTCAGAATGATAGGATATCTCACCTGAGCCGTGAAGTCAGCGGCTCCCTTGGGTGGGTTGTTCTTGGAGTCACCAGCGACGTATCCACGACGCAAGTCCTTGACGGAAACGTTCTTAACGTTGAAACCAACGTTGTCTCCGGGTACGGCCTCAGTCAGAGCTTCGTGGTGCATTTCGACGGACTTAACCTCAGTGGTGAGTCCAGCTGGGGCGAAGGTAACGACCATACCGGGCTTCAACACACCAGTCTCGACACGACCGACGGGTACCGTTCCAATACCACCAATCTTGTACACGTCCTGTAAAAGAATGAATCATAACTTTAGTTTTTTGACAAAATCATCGTTAATGCTAATTTTTTATTAAATTTGGAATCAGACGCCTTCGGCCGTCAATGGATGCACATCCTCCGGTGGAAACCGCGAATGAAGTAATAGGGTTCTCATCACGTAATATCTTGCAATTTTTTTTTAAATTAAATGAAGTGTTGCTAGGCACAATCCAGTGAACAAGAAAATATTTTGTCTCAAGATAATTACCTGGAGGGGAAGACGGAGGGCTTTGTCGGTAGGTCTGCTGGGTGGCAGGATGGCATCGAGAGCTTCGATGAGGCACTTGCCATCGGCCTTGCCTTCCTTGCGCTCAACAGCCCATCCCTTGAACCAGGGCATTTTGGTGGATGGCTCCAACATGTTGTCTCCGTGCCATCCGGAGATGGGAACGAAGGCAACAGCGGCTGGGTTGTAACCGATCTTCTTGATGTAGGAAGATACTTCCTTCTTGATTTCCTCGAAACGAGCCTCTGAGTAGGGTGGCTCAGTGGAGTCCATCTTGTTGACACCAACAATCAACTGCTTTACACCAAGAGTGAAGGCGAGCAGAGCATGCTCACGAGTCTGACCGTTCTTGGAGATACCGGCTTCGAATTCACCAGTACCGGCGGCGACGATCAACACGGCGCAATCGGCCTGCGACGTACCAGTGATCATGTTCTTGATGAAATCTCTGTGTCCGGGAGCGTCGATGATGGTGACGTAGTACTTGGCAGTCTCGAACTTCCACAGGGCGATATCAATGGTGATACCACGTTCACGCTCGGCCTTCAGTTTGTCCAAGACCCAGGCATACTTGAAGGAACCCTTACCCATCTGAAAGACAAATACAAGTATCATTAGTACATTTGTTTGCTTGAAATTCACAAGAACTTTGGTTTAATGCGATGGGATCAGACGCATCAGGCCATCACAGGACCAAAGTCCTCCGGTGGAAACCGCGAATGGATGGTTTGAGTTTATCATCATGTAAGTGCAAGCAGGTGTTATGCTAAAGCCAATATTGAAGACTTCATGGAACTTTATTTCAATATCCAATTTTGACTTCAATACTTTAGAAGAGGAATAATAATAACACATAGCAGCTGATAATTACCTCCTGGGCTTCCTTCTCGAACTTCTCGATGGTACGCTTGTCGATACCACCGCATTTGTAGATCAAGTGACCAGTGGTGGTCGACTTTCCGGAATCTACGTGTCCGATGACGACGATGTTGATGTGAACCTTTTCCTTACCCATTGTGATTGCCTGTTTATATCGGTCTGGTCAAATCTGAAAAGCAAAGTCAAAAATTTAGTACAGCTGCATTTAAATCAACACATATAAACACACACGCTCTAACTACTTTCGAATCAGCAACAAAGATCGCGAGCATAAGGAAAATTTGAATTTTAAAAAATCTAACCCCAAAAAGCGGCAAAATTTAAATCTGAAAATTTTTAACGCGTTTCGCAACGCAATGCTGATTCAAAAGTACTTAGTCAACGCGCGAAGCTGTCGGTTGATCTACATATATATAAGCGCTCTCCCCGGCTCCGAAGTCGCTTTAGTCACGACGCACGATATCCACGTGGCTCCGCGCGGTGCCCCCTTGAACGTTCTCGAAACGGCATCGACGGCAGCCATTTTGTTCTTTGCTCGAGAGAGAGGAAGCAGCGTTGCCGAGAGAGAGACCTTCCCCTCACAGCGACTTCTCGCTACCGACGCTCTGTTGCCACGTTTTCCCACGACTCGTCATCCCTCCCGTCGATTTGGGAAAACATCTGCCAAGCGAAGATGACTTTCTCTTCGAGATTTCCATCTGCGGCGAGAAGAAAAGCGAAGCCAGACGGCTGAAACGACGGACTTGTGGCTTTCGCGAATAATTCGCACAAGCGGAACGTTCCTCTGGTGGAACTCGAACGAACCCGAGAGGGACGACCGCGTGTGCCGGAAATTCAGCGACAATTAGATCGGTATTTTTCTCGCTTTTCACGTCTCTAACTCGAAGCAATGCCATCACAAGACTATGACTTCATTTCGAAAGGATCGGAGTTTCGAAGACAGACGAGTGCGCGAACTACTCGCCATACGGTCGAACGACGCGAGCAATTTTTTCCACCTGGTGATCGGAAAAACGGCAGAGCCGACGACAAGATTTATGAAGAAGGGCCGGCAACAACTGTCAGCTCCCGAAAAGCGATCCTTGACAAGCGGCGAGCGCCATTATTACGTTTCCGGTCTCTCTCTCTCTCCTCTCCTTCGGCATTCCTGCCCCTTTCAATAGCCGACTCCCATCAGGGCCGTTACATCAGCGCTTTTCGCCGAAGCACTTGCGATTATTCACACCGCTATACAACTACATCTTCTCGGACAACACTCGCACACCCATCGCAGAGGAGAGAGAAGCCGACTCCTCCCGTAGATGACGCGTTAACGGCACTTTTCTCTCTCTCTCTCTCCGGAAAACTCCGGACATCAGCAATATCCGCGCACACAGATAATATACGTTATAAACGAGCGAAAGACGACAGATTTTTTTTCTGTCTCCTCAAGCCATATCGAAGACGGACAACGGCGCAACAGAAGCTGCTACCGCCGCCGCCGCCGCCGCGCGACGCCATGCGGCTCGACGAAATTACCGGCGAAAAATGTCGGGATCGCGAAAAATATCCTCACAGACGGGTAGCCAGCACTTTTTACTCGATTAATTCGGCGACAAGGAGCGCGGATGCCAGGAACTCGGGGCTTCGAGCACGGGATTACAGTTGAGAACGCGAGACGAACTTGCCGAGGATGATCAGCACACACAGCGTAGAAGAGCACAGAGAGCGAGAACACACGCATGCACGACACGACCACTCACCTCCAGATGCTACGACAGAAAGAGACCGTGCGAGCGGAGTGAACATGCGCACGGGGGGAGCGCCCGGCCGCCGTGCCTCCGCCGGCGACACTCGCGCCATGATCGATTCTCGCAGATGACTTTCCTTCCTTGCTCACAGATAAGTTGTTAAAGTTTTTCCGATGAAAATTAAGCTGGAGATTTGTAGTTTTTGGCTTTTTCATTTGCGGGCTAAAATAATTTGGATTTTCAGGTATTCAGGTGGTTTTTCGGGCACGGCGAGTGTTTCGCAGCTGGCCGGCAGGTGGCGCGGCTGACACCCGTTTCTGCCGGCGTACTCTGCGATGAGATACAGACTCGAGTGTGTGTAGGTGTGACCGTGTGAGCGCCTGCTGGGAGAGTCGGAATCCTGGGGCCCGCGTTCATATTTCAGCTGGACTGCTGATGCAGTTGCTGGGTGCGTTCAAGATGTGTTATATGTATTATATGTGTAGGTATATATGGTGGCATTTTTGACTGCGGGAAAACGAGGATCTTTATGTCGAGATGCAGCTCTCAGCCTTGACATTGAAATTGTACTCTGTTGATGATTTGTGCGGGTATTTTTGAATTGACTGCTTTCGAGTATGTTATGTACACATTGGAAAGAATCGATAAAAATAGAAATTCGCAAAGTCGAAGTTATGTAAAAACTATTGAAATGCAGGAACTGTTGTTGTTGCGTATGAAACAAATTTTGGCCAGTTGAAATTATTATTAATAATGAATCGGATTTTACTTGCGTTTGTTATTAAAAAAAATTTCGTTTTTATTACAAAATACAACCAAAGTACCATTTCTATGTTGCTATTGCTTTGAGTATTAACAAACTATAACGAAACCTTAAAATTTTTAAAATTGAAATAACACACTTATAGAATTATTAGTTATTTTTTTAATTCGTTCAACGCAAGCAAAATCAATAAGAAATTTGTAACCGATGTGTAATTCATATTCAATTATTTAAAAAAATCCATCAAATTAATTTTAAAAGATTAACAATTTTCTCCGACTGTAGTGCGACCACGTGCTCTCTGAAAGGTTAACGCTTTTAGACAAGCTTATAGGATGGAGGCTCGTCTGCAGTCATGTCATGAAAAACCAGATCTCTGACTTCCACATGGCTTTTACGATATATACTTATACCTTCCCGAGTTAGTTACACGCTGTCTGTAATAAATGCGGACGCAAAGAATAAATCATTATTCACGTTATCATCAAATATAACAGGTTTCATATTATTAAATTTTCTAAAAATTATTGATATAATTGTAATCGTTTAGCTTTTTGGTATAATAAAACTAATAGGTATATTTTTTTATCGATCGTTTCTATGCGGAAGAGACAAATATGCTCGATGGAGTAATAAAAAGTAAGAAAACGAGAAGATAGAAAGAATTAAAGGGCTCTATCAAAAGAGGAATTAGAACATTGTGAAAAAAAAGATTAATAAATCGAAAGAAGTAAAAATGTAAAGCTTTGTATACTGAGGAAAAATACAGTAAGCTTGGGAATGTGTGAGGCGAAGGGAGAACCATCAGGAATGCTCTTTATCCCGAGAGAATGCGGCACATATCTCTTCCTCCTTGTCCCTTCGCCTCTTACTTTCTTGGTCCTTCTAGTCAAACGTGTTTTTAGCTTTTATTCTATCTACTCGAGGGTTTCTTCTGCTCTCTTTTCTACGGGCAATCGATTGGAAATTTTGTTTTTCGAATTTTTTCATTTTTTTATTTTGGTCACAATTTGCGAGAGAAATAAATTGATTCACCATTATTTATCAAAGTATAAGAAAAAGAATGTATAATTAGTCCAAAGTAGATTATTAATTATCATATGTTTTTTGCAATTTTAGGCGAGTTCGTGAATCAGTGAATAAATAAAATGCTGTATATCACGTATTATGCTTTATCAAACTGATAATTCGCGGTTACCAAATAATTGATATAACCAGAGGTGTTATTTCATCAATAATTAAACTTATTTGCACAAACAACGTTAAAGAAATTCATTATCGTATACTGATTCAGAAATCGTTTGATTATTTCCTCGATAATGAAGTTGTAAGAATAAATACGCTCATTACCAAAACAATCAAAATTTCTTGATGACATTGTTAGAAACATGTATACAGTGTGTGTTGATCCACGACTCGTATATTATCATATCTTCAAAATGTTCTGCAGTATAAAATCAGAGCTGATGCAGTTCGTTCAATATAATGTTCTAACGGGATTGAAAGCAAATCGGTTTAGGGCTACAGAAAAAGTCCGTAGCGATGACCGACAAGGCAAATCTTGTGAATGAGATCAAGTGTGTAACACAAAGTTTACCTGTTGAATGTACAGTAACAATCAAAAGTATGTGTATACATATTTTTAAAATTGAATTTCGTTTACACGTTTTCATATTTAGATATATACTTTTAAATAAAAAATTTATCAACAGTAAGATTTTCGTTTCCAAATTCCGTCAATCTTCGCTCGGACTGTACACATCCGATGCGCAGAGGCTTCAAAGTGAAAGGTTCAGCCGGTGTGCACGTGGAGGAAGGCCCAAATTCGTCGGCGAGCAGCAGTGGGAGATGTATATATATAAATATATACGTCTAGGGTACTAACGGGACACGATACACTCCTGCGCCGTCACGAGTGCATCGAATAATGACGGAAATGCTCGCAGCCGCTATACCGAGTAATCCTCTCTTTCTCTGTCTTTTTGCAACGTGTGTAGTGTCATCGTCGAACCGTTGCACCACATGCAAATCGCTTTTTCACGATACACGCGCTTGAGCCGATTTGGCGGATTACATCGTGCTCGATCGACTCTTTATCATGACTAACTGGAGTAAGAGTGTTAAGATGTATTAGCTCTATATACTGCTGGTATATGGTATATCAATTAAAATATGCCTGATGAGTGTAATCCTATATACAGGAAGTGAATAATTGCTGTTTCTGACAACCGCATAGTTGCGATGCGATGATTTGGTTTGTAATTAAAGTTCACGTGATTCATCGGTATTATTATTAATATTATTATTCGCTGCTCCTACCGAGTGGCTATATATGCTGTTTCGTATTTTAACAAGGCATTGTGAAATGTGGTGTCAATGCGCGGATTCAGCGTTAATTTAATGTTATACATTGGGACTGAAAAAATGCGTTGAACCGCGTTTCCGTCATAATGAAAAATAATCTTTCGAACGTTGATCCAGCATCGGTGTAATAATATAAAATTATATTGTAATTAGATTACAAAATTACAAAATGCTTAACTCGTTAGATATAGACTGCCTCTTTTAATATTTATTAAAGTATTTAAAGTGAGCATCATGCATTACATAGAGTGTACTTGCAAATGTGCATCATGGTAATAATATCAGCAATAAAAAATCAATAGCAGCAATAAAAAAAACTCATTTTGTAAATGCAATTATTCTGCCAGATTTTTCATACAGCTAATAAACTCCTTTCGTTTACAATACATTGAATATAATAGACGTAGATTGCACAAAATAGTGAAACGAGAGTTCTTTCACGTTTTATAATATCTATAGCTGCGAGTTATAATACGGATCTAATAGACTCAGTCGTATAATATAGGTACAATCACATCACGTTGCCTGTATATAGTCGGAAATTAAAGTACTATTTTTAAATCAAATTCCGTATAATGCCCAGCCATCGTATAAAAATCCATCGATTTAGCAATGACGATAAATCGGAAATACCCAGAATATTGCTCAACATTGCTGACGCCTGTACTTCCCTGATATCCCTCCCTCTAAAAAAAAAAAAAAAAAATACACGCCTAATTACAGATACATACATTCATCGACACGAGGTGACGCTGAACGTGAATACATAGATACGTGAGAATCGCTCACCACACGCGAGTTTTCCGCAGTCAGTGCGTCACACATAGTCGCCGAACGTTCTATGTATATACTATATACATTACACGAGAGGCTACTAATTTACACTCTGCTGCATCAGTTGAGCCAAGGAATCCGACTGTGCGCGCGATTTGCACTTGTTGCACATCATATGCACTGCACACGTAGGGGAGAGCGGGGCACCATTGGCTTGCTGGGTCACTTTGGCAAAATTTTATTATTGGAAATTCATACTTTAATATGATTTTTTTCCCTACTAATTCCTTAAGCGATAATAGTATATTGTTTATCAAGGGTGGAAATAAGGCGATTACAGACGAATGCGAAAGTTACCGCCCGAGCGAAGCGAGCCTCGCGTCGCTCGGGCGGTAATCACACTCGTCAGATCGCCTTCTAATCGCCCATGGTGCACACGATATTTTTTGTCCAATACCTGCACCGGAATTGCGTTTTAGAGGGCATGTAATGGAGGGCGCAAAGTTATTACTTTACTGTCCTAGGGCTTTTTTTCCGCTCAAGGACGTAAAATAGCCACTTTCCGCCCGCAATAAATGCACGAAAAAGTGTACTTTCGATGCAGGTAGGAAAAAAAAGTTATTTTGACTATATCATTTTTTATATGCTTAAACTATGATATCCAACAAAATTATTGGGTAAAAAGCTGCCTATTTTTATAATATACGAGTGTATAAATCACAAATACTCAAATTAGATTCGTTTTTTGTCAGCCCAAAAAGTATTAGGACCATGAAGTTGGCCGCAGAACGTGAATCATACATTACACGCTACTTAATTATAATACGGTTAAGAATTTCAACTTATTAACATATATATTTATTAACATATAAGCTAAACTTTATTTTCCAACAAAAATATTGGTATAAACATGCTCATAATTATAATTATAATCATGTATAGCATAGTCCGAGAAACATTAGAACCGCAAAGTTTGCCTCAGACAAGGTGCATAGGAGTTGAATTGGAAATTGCATCTCTACACTTTTCTTCATCCTACAAACCGTATAGGCATTGTTCGTCGTAACTTTTCGGTATGTTTACGTATAATAATATTGAGGAAGGCGTCTAGGTTTACAGGGTAGTCAATGACGAGGTCTAGGCAATGCGCACCGTAGTTTTTGGTGTCTAGGTGCAAATAATATTCGAGGGCGGTGTCTAGGCGGTAGGTGGCCGATGACGAGGTCTCGGTGGTGCGCTTTACAGTTTTTAGTGTCTAGTGGTCTTTTGGTGTAAATAATATTCGAGGACGATGTCTAGGTGTACAGGGTAGCCGATGACGAGGTCTAATTAGTGCGTACCGTAGTTTTTGGTGTCTAGATGTAAATAATACTCGAGGGGGCTGTGTCTAGGTGTACAGAGAAGCCGATGACGAGGTCTAGGTAGTGCGCACCGCAGTTCTAGTTGGTGTCTAGGTGTAAATAATATTTAAGGGCGGTGTCTAGGTGTACATGGTAGTCAATGACCTGGTTATTTTAAATTCATATTCTTTCACGCTTTATTATATATAGTTATATCAACTTAAAAGATAATGAATAAATCTGTGTTGACTAATTAGTAAGGCATGTATTTATGGTAAATGTTTTGATTAAAAAAATGCATTAAGGTTGATAGAAGCGGTATTACGTAATCATTATGGTTCTACCCGTACTGTACGGTCCGCGCAGGGTAGTAGGCGCCCGGATGTTCCGCGATACTACATTGCCCCCCTCGGACTATGGACTATTATTAAAAGAACAAAATTCATTATTAATATATGATTGGATATGGTCCGAGTACACGTAAACAACACATATGTTGGTTAAGAATAATTGATGGTTGATGATGTATTGCAATTATAGAAGGTTACTGGTATATCTTCGAAGCGTTCGTCGTTATTTATCACCAACACATCATCATGTGGCTCACTGATGACTGTTTTATATACTAATTTATAGTGTGAGCAGAGAGGCTCCAAACTATCATATTGCCATAGGAATAGCGCTGATAGTTGAGAAAAAATGTTACGTTGCTTATGTTACAATGGTCAAAGTGACTGGTATTAGCCGTTTTTCGCCCTTTGCGATTTGTCTTAAAGCCGAGAATAACAAAGCGGGGCTTTTCCAATGGATTAGCAGTCTTTACAGTCTATACGGGTTCCGATGTATTGGGCAGTAACGGATACTCTTAAGTAGTAAGTAAGCCAGGATGGCGAGACACAACAAATGACGTCATCACTGACGCCTTATCTTATCAATGTAAACAAGCAATTAAGATGAGATAAAGGAGACGGTGTCACTGTCGCATTC
>UCOJ01001474.1:0-29777 GCA_900474305.1 Cecidostiba fungosa
AATAACGATTGTATAAGCAGAAAATAATGTAAAAAGAAAGAAAAAAAGTATATCTGCGTTGAAAAAAGACTTGTACACTGCTGCCACCAGCAACAAGCACAAACTCATGATTTTATTTAGCCTTTCTTCGTATTAACTTTATATTTCTGTCTTTAATTCTCTTCCTTTTCTGGCGAATCTTTTTATAAGAATTTTTTTCGAGCCCGCATTCATAATTTTTATGACCCTTTTTGTACCTGCATTGATGAGTCAGTAAATGCTGATTTTATTATTTTCAACAAAATATTTTATACAACAAAATTTGTACGCATGTTTTAAAAATATTGGAGATCTCACCATTTAAAGTAGGACAATTGCAAAATATTTAAGCATATTTTGCATATCTATCTACTGAAACTGATTAAATCCAGTTTTTATATACATTGGTTTAAAAATGGAAAACCGCCACTAAAAATAAATCTAATAGCCACAACGAAAAATACACCTGAAGCCTCGCGTGTTGTATACATAAAATCAATCTGCGTTCTTTCAATTCAGGAAAAGCGAGTTTCCATCTTTACTTCAACAAACGCGTGGCAAACCACTTCGACTCGTTTGTTTGCCGTTCGCATAAACATCGAATTCAATCTTCGAACCTCAAGCTTTTTTCGCGCACAAACAGAAGGGGGAGTAGTAACGTTTACAAAACGTCCAATGTAACATATTTCTAATTCACGACTAACTATTTAATAGCAGTACTCTAAAATATAAATCTCTATAGCCCTCAAGGTCACAGACATCCGTCTGTCCATCCGACTCTTAAAGCTCTCACAACTCTTGCTGCCAATTTTCTCATACCCAGCTCAGCAACCACAAAGCGAGGGAAAATCGTCGCCGACAAGCGACACCTGCATACGTTGCTGCACATGCAGCTCAGAGGCAACCACACCTCGCGCCAGCCAAGAGGAGGCGCGGACGTCGTTCAAGCGACGAGCTTGAGGGATCGATAGAGCGTATTTACCGCTGGCTGGCTGGTGCGCGCTTGCGGGAGGGGCGCTGCGGCGGACCCGAGAGAGCGAGCGAGAGAGAGAGAGACGGCAAACCTGCAAAGCGAGAGATATTCGCGCGCTATACCGGGTCTTATGGAAATGTATGGCGGGGACGATGCTCGAAAATTGGAACGCTTGATGATGAGGAGAATTTTTGAAGAATTTTTTTCGAGGGATTTTCGGATGCTTTCGGGGTAGAAATAGGGTCGTCGGGTTTACGCTTACAGGTGTAGTCGTCGCCAGATCGATAGTACACTGAGAGTTTCGATATATTTGCAACGTTGCGAGTAGAAATCGGAATGTTTGGTATCAATGATGCATCGTACGATAAACAGCGATACATTTACTCTACTGATGAAATATTTCTAACTATTGTCATTGAAGTATCTTTATTGTTATTTTATAAATACATCAGTCGTGTCAATTAATTAGTAGTGTTTTTTAAGTTATGAGATCTATATTTCCCTAGAAATTTGTATCGTGAAGTGAACAACAAATTCCTAATTTAATTACAACAGTTAATATCGTGTATTCAACCGTAACCGGCGAATGCATTGTAATAAGTTCTACCTGGTTGGTATAATATAGATGGGTGATGCAGACAAAGCGGACGTGGACGTCACCTTCGCTGGATTTGCCGGGATAGTGAATTATATGCGAGACATTGATTATTTCATGTAGCCCAGAGAGATGGGTCGATTGTGCATCGGGAAACTCTGTGTGCTTGAATCGGCAATGATGATTGGCTAAAACCGGCTTCAAACGTGGAAATTCATGAGCTCTGTGCCATTTCGAGGGTAAATTTGTAATTCTATCAAGTTGCATCGAAAGAATTGCCCACAATATTCGCCTACGCGAAATACTGAAATCCAAAAACTGCGTTTGAATTTGTAACTTTGTAATTTCAATTCGTAAACAATACAATTATTTTTCCCATAATACCTATATCGGACACAACCTAAACATATTCGTCTGCAACTCAAAGAACTTTGGCTGAACTGTAATCTAATTATACGAATTAACTTCCATCTTGCGCCAGACAATCAGAAGTCTAAACTTCTCGCGCAAGTAGTTACGTCCACGATTAGTCAGACCAGTCACTCAAACCACCGACTGTTTATTTGAAAGTAAATTTTAGACTGAAACAATTAGAACGATGCGCAAACTGAGTGATGGAATTCCTCCGCGGCAGCGAGTTGAACGATTATACCGACTCAAACTTTGCTCTCAACAACTTTTTATTCATTAAGGTTATATATCGCAAATCTATTTATTAAAATTTCTCGCAGCCAAAAATCCAATCGAAACACACTCCACTCTCTATACCGAATACTAATTAATTTCGCTTCGTGCACATCCTCTTCTTAAATACAGCCCCGCCGGCAGTGCTTTACATATTCAGCCGTTACACAGTACGCGCGTACAAATCCCGGTCTCAAGCCGCGAAATAATTTAGCCAGCGACCAACGCTACGATGAAACTCGCATAAACTTTATAATAAAATTTCGAAAAGTATCACCAGGTCAGCCGTGAACGACAAAAAGTTGTGGATCAGGTTCTCCAAACAGTAGTCAGTGTCATACCACACATTCAGGTATCTATATATAGCTGCGTGCGCGAAGCTTCTGTTGATAAATAAATTATTCAAATAACGCACGCGCGTACACGCTCGCGGCAATTTCCATAAATTCTAACTATTAATTAACATACTGGTTACAGAGGCCGCTACTCGGGCTGCAATAAGCCAAATTACGCTCGTCCGCTATCTAGAAAATAGGAAGAGAGGGGATGAGTTCGAGAGGAATAATGGCGACGGCGGCATTTCATAGTAGTTGTTGGTATTGGCATGTAATTGGCTGAACAGTTTTGCATATATACGCGCGATACTATATGTTACGTAAAAGCCCGTAACCAATGTTAACGCCGGCCTATTCGTAAAGTTGGCTCATATCGTAAACTTAGTCAGTAGCGTTTAAACGAACATTGTAGTAAAAACATGGTTAAAACGTCGAAAAGAAAAAATTGTTTTCATTTTCTCTTTACACTGCTTTAATCGTTTGATATATTATCTAATACTTGGCTGGTAATGAGCAACTTATTTCGTACGACGCAAAGCATTCCCCCAGAGAAATATCTAGAAATCTCAAAAAGTACCACACGCGATTTCGCGAAGAGAAGCCGCAAAATCACAGCCGAGATTTAACAACACACCTTGCAAACTAAACTCCGCGCCAATTACAGCTTTCCTTTTTCCCTCCTCGTATCTATAACTATACACTTTTGACTAGCGTCGGCAAAAGGGCAGCAGAGAGCCATACGCAGCAGGGACACGCGAAAACCGAAGGAAAGGGTAGGTCAGCGCGGCTTGCGTTTATGCTCGACTTCCGTTTCGAATTTAAGCTGCAGCGCGCCTTCTTCGTAAAACCGCGTCGCAACCGAGAACATATCTATAAAGCCACGAGCTGAAATTTGCGCTCTCGCGCACACACACACACATACCCGAACGCGGTACACGGTAGAGCTTAAACGGCTCTGCAGTAATTTTACTGAGAGAGAGAGAGCGTATAGTATAGTACTCTCTCTTTTTCCTTCGCCCTTCTGATGTATAACCTCTTTTGCTGCGCTCTGTACTCGGTCCTCGTTTTCTCTTATCTTTCGGTTAAGCTCTACACTTTCTAGTTCTAAATCCTTCTCTATTTTTATCCCTTTCTCTCTAATTTTCCAAGGGGGGTCTTTGTTGCGCACTTGCGCTCTCTCTCTCTCACTTTTCTGTTCGTGCCTTTGGTTTTCGCCGCTGCTTTGTGCCCACACTTGTTTGGTACTTTGGAAGGGGGAGCTTTTTTGCCGTGCTTTGTGCCGCGGATTTGACCAATGCCGCGTTGAATACGCGGGAATATTAATGCGTCAACGACGCTTTTGTGCTTTTCGTCGAGTGGACTCTCGTATGGTAGCTAATTAATTGCGAAACCGAGTTTGTAGATTAATTTATGCGTATAGACTCGTGGAGGAAAAAATGTGCTTATCAGAGTAGCAATGAAATGATTTATGGAACATCTGTTTATTGAACACACACGCACACCGAAAGTTTAGTTATTTTAGAAAATTCCATCTTAATTGTGCTTTCTTTGTTTATCCATCAAAAAAATCAAACTTTATAATATATAAATCGACATTAGAGTTAGAAAAACAAAATTGTTATATAAATATTTCTTCAAACACGTACCTATCATTCGAACTTCTTCTGACTTTTTAATTGACTAACAATGCGAATCCAATAAAACAGGAAATCAATCTAAAGAATCAACAAAACAGCGGCTACATACACGTCAATACGAAAACTTGTAGCGACACATAACAAACTGCTGTATCGCGTATGTGTATATACGGGAAGGGCTTGCGTCAGCTGTTCCGCATTTCGCGCGCGTTATGCATGTATGCGCGAATATGTTTACATATTTGTACAGGACGGCATAGTTGTCACTAACGACGGAATTGAGTCTCTCTTTCTCCGGTTTCACGCTGCACGCCGCACCGCACATGGCTGTGTATAATACGCGAATATATGCTGTCCCGAAAATGCGGACAACAATGAGGGATACGATTAACAGAGCCACTCCGACAAGTCGCATCTAACAAATTTAGCAATTAGGCCATTCCTTTGTGCGCTGCATTGATTGATTCTCGCCCGGAGAATGAAATTATAATGGAACGAGCAGAATTTTAACTAATAGCCATTACACGCAGGCCATACGCAGTTTATCAGAGACTGTTGAAATTTTCCGAGAAAGCTATTCTTATTTTTCACCACAATTATAATTTTTAGTTTGAATGAAATGATTATATTCGTCCTACTTTTTCAGCTCGGAAAAATAACGCGAAAATTAGAAATAAAAAACTGCCCCGTAAATGTAAAATTTAAACAGCAGCAGTAGCAGGGGAAAAAAGCAAACAACTCGTAAATAAGAAATTGAATTTCCGCAGCAACTCGGTCAGCGCAGCCGACCCCCCCAAGAAAATCCCATCCCACCTAGAGCCGCGTCTATACAATCCACCTGGCTCGGCGCAATCACGTGTTAATTATTTTTGTGTTATTGCCAGAGTAACCATTACTCCGAGCCGTAAACCCGCAGCCGTGCGCGCTACCCTCGCCTTAAACTTTAAAGCTCGCTCGCGCGGCTGTGTTGTGCAACCATATACACGCGAAGGGGTCGCTTTCGATCGCGCGACTCTCAGGTCATCCTTCGCTGCGGGGAAGAGGACCGACGTATGCCGGCGCGCTGTAATTACCGGCCGTAACCGGATACTCGCGAATTAAGAGCCACGTCGACGTCCGGCGCGCGTTCTTGTAGTAAAGCAGAGGCGAGGTTATATTGGAATTACTAAAATTTCAGGCTTTTTTTCGCGCAAGAGTCGAGCTAGAAATAGCTGAGCTTTGGAAGTTTACGAGCTGACATGCAAGTTGGAATATTGCGTGTGCGTTTACAACTTTATCGTTTTTTTGTTTGTTTTTTTTTCAGAATTTGTTTTTTAGTGCTTATATGACCGATTACATTTTGGGATTTACTTTGGATTGGTGATAATTCGAGGATCAAGAATTGTATGAAATTATAATCGCTATCGATGTGTTAAGGCGTTTTAATTAGGTTAATTGGTCGATATATTAATAATCTTAAATGAAATTCGCCGATGGCTACCGTTTTAGATGCCAATCGATTAGTGCAAGTGGGTCATAATTGAATAAGTGATAATTCTGTTGATGAATAACATCCGGACTTATAATGACTAGTATAAAATCGAGCGCGGTTCGCGCGCTATATATTCCAATGTGCATGCACCCTTTTTAAAATTCTGAGAAGCACTCGAATATTGATAAATACTTTTGGCGCTCTATCTGTATGTATGTGTTTAATTCAATTATTATTTCATCGAAAAAAACGTGCACATCAATGATACAACAGATTATTATTCATTTCAATTTTTGAGATTAAACCATTAAAATGGAAGCTGTATATTAATTTATAACATACTTTTTATATTATTTCTTTCTCAACCGATCAAATAGCTTCATTAACGGCTTTATCGTTTACGTTGCAAAACAAATGCAAAACAACCAACGCGCACATACTAAAACGATCTCATTTCCTAAACGGAAACTCACAAAGTCTAATCGATCGACAAAAAGCTATCCGCAATTCCTGAAATTACGAACAAGAAAAAAGAAAATACCCCACAATAACTTGCGTAGTATATATATCTAATAAATTGCCATTCCTACTTCCTCTCGTAAAAATTTTTCCTTTGGACACCCAAAAACAAGAACATAAAAAAGGTCACCACAGCCATCGGTTGTCGACGAGGCTCTCGTCAAATGTATTTCGCTTGGACCAAGGCCTATTTTCTGCAGGAAACCCGAGCGAAATCGAGAAAAAGCGGAAAAGTGAGAAGCTACTTGAATAGCAAATAGGCGCTCTCGGCCGGCTTTTGTATACGCTACGTGCACCCGTGTGTCACATCGTCGACTTCACAATTTGTTATCCGCGCATCTCGTCTCGTCAGTAAGAAACAGTGAGGCACCAGCAGCAAAGGAAATTTGCTTAATCGAAAAAAGTGCTGTGCGTGTGAACACCGTTTGTATACATATTCGTTTGTGATTCTGCGTGAAGGATCGCGTAGAAATTCGGTTGATGCGACTGTATATATATGTCGCTTCAGCTCTAGCTGGTGATTGTTTCGTTGGCGCGTAGATTGTGAGAGCCAAAACTTCCAGCGGCTCGTCCAGGCCGAAACGTGTAAAATGGTTAAAACAAATATTGGACAGAAATTTTTTTTTCGATCCGTATGATTTTTTTATGCTCGTGTTTGCCGCGTGGACGAATAAAGGCCTGTCCAGTGGTCAATACAAACGCACTGGCTATAACTGTGGAGCTGTTTACGAAATTTTGAAAATAAAGAATTTGCTTTAGTGTTTTTAACAAGCATAGAAAGTATTTGTTAAAGTTTTTGTGTTAATATTTCTCAATAAGGGAAATTCTTAATAAATTCTTTTAATTTGTTAATATCAATGAAAAATCAGCTCCGCGAGCGGTTTTATGATTGTACGACAGGCTATTCATTGTCCGCAGAAAGTTAAAGTGATCGTGTACATCTTTTCTTGTCATTGATAAATACTCGAACTCCGGGATGGAATCCAATATTAAATCTGCTGAATCGTAGAGAACGTGAGGAAGAATGCTTTGGTGCAAACGTCCGGCTTCGCAAGGCAAAAGCATTTTTTGAGCATTCCAAAGTGAAAGGACTGTATATCGGAAAATCTACTTTGACTTATATTCACTTCTTCTTTTGTGCAACACTCCTCGAGGACGTGTAAAATAACCGGCGAAAACCTGCAAAATAGAAGCTAATGTACCAAAAATGTCTATTTCCATGTCGTTCGTTCAATTCTTATCGTTTAATCAGAAAAATAATGCACATGTAATCACCGAGATTTCAAACTTCAAAACTATTGCGCAAGATAAAATACATCGCGCAAACTCGAATAAGCCGCGCGAGCGCTTGGCGACGCATTTCATTAGAAGCAATTTTTCTTTTAAAACTTTGCCCATTCCGCCGGATGAAATTTAAATTTCGCGGCCAGGCGGAAAAGTGCCACGAAGGAAAATCAAAAAAAAAGAAGAAAGGGACACACGCCGAAATCAACAGGAGGCACAGGACGCAATTCCAGCCTCGAAATTACGATTCATAATATCCCGGCTATTAACTTTCGAATGCACAGCTCGTGTGCATGTCCTCGACTGATTGCAGATAAACTTTCTCGGATGAGCAAACGAATTAACGATGAGAACTCTCAGTGGGGTGGCGCGAATCGGGTTCGTCGTCGGGTAAACACGCAGACGTCGGATAACTTCCCTCGAGTATATAACTTGCTTCAGCAGGCATCGCGTCTCTGACTGTAGGTACGTTTTATTTTCTTCTCTGCACGGACTTATGGAACGGGTGTATGTATAGAGAGCTACTCAGTGTGTCGATATAGGAAGCCCGATTAATTGGTGCGCGTCGCCCGAGTGGAGTAGTCGCCGGTGATAAAACTCGCAGTTTTATATAACTGTGCTCTCAAGTGAGAGAGAGAGAGAGAGAGAGAGAGAGTCGGCAAAAGTTCGGCTTAATCGCTTCCTCGGCTCCTAGCTACGAAGTGTTAATTAACGCTCGAGTCGAACTGCATAGAGGCGACTCTTTTGTAGAAGAGCTTAGTCATAGTTTTTTTTTATACATTCATACCTGGTGATATTTGTAAAACGAGTAGTATTATAGTTATAATTTTTTATAATTAAATTTTGTAGCTTTTTTCTTATAAATTTCGTTCGTTCTCAAAATATGCACAGCCAGTTTCAACCTCCGAATTAAGTTATTTAAGTTCCTATATATCTAAAAAAAATCATATTGTTTCTACTTAAAAAATAACCACCACAATAAATCTTTCATAATATCAAGCAATTCTGCATCCGAAAAATAAAATCAACCATGCAGCCGCTCACACTATAACATTCATCCATTCGGTTGCGAACATAAAAAGCCCGATAAGGGATCGATTAGCTTCAGTGCCAGAAAAAAGGCGCCAGTAAAATTCATAAATATTGACGGCAGAAAAATCGCGGAGCTTGCGTTTAATTTCCTGCGCGCATCGCGTGGCCGACAGCGTAATAGCGCTGTGTTCGAACGTGCTCGCTCGCGTGGAGCTGCGGCTCACGAACCGGTCGACTCATTCAATAATGAATGGCACTACCGGACCCATAAAGAAAAGATACTGGAAATTAGCTAGATGGACTCGAGAAGCATAGGTACAGGGGGTTATCCATGCGTACTGTACAGAGTAACACACTTGGCCAATTTACGGAGATTTAATTGTGGTCAACTTGGTCGCGCTGCTGCTGCTGGCCTTTTTGCCTGCGGCCGCCGCTGCACCGGCTATAGTATTGATTGGGTTGGTTGTGAGCGAAGAGGAGCAAGAGAGAGAGAGAGAGAGAGAAAGAGCGGGGGTTGATTCGTTGAAAGGCTTCATTTCCTGCAATTTTAAAGGGCACGAGTGGATTATCGTGTCCGGGGTCGGCTCTCGAGTATACGTATATGAAGAGGGGACGCCCGGCTGGCTAATTCGCTCTGGACGATTGGTCGGTGAATACTTTGTTGCAGCTGGCTTTTTCTCTGCTCGACTCGGACGGTTTTACGCTTTTTTTTTTAAGGGGAGTTGACGCTGGCGCGGCGAGATATTTTAGCGGCGAGTGGGTGTAAATGAGGTTGGGATGTAATTAGAGGTTTATTATGGATAAGGTACGGCCTGGAGCTTTAAATGAATTTTTCCCACGACGCGCTCTTTGCCTGTTCTGCGTTTTCTGACGCGCACGGGCTTGTTTGATACATGGACTACACACGTGAACATCAGAGTTGAATTTAATCAAGCTTTTACGTGAATTTTTGCGTTAAACTTTCAGTCTCGCTTGTTCGAATGCGTCTGTCAGATTAAAGTGTTTCACAGTAGCCCAATTGGAAAGTTACGGGTGAGATGAGAATTCGCAAAAAAAACGCACGCTTCTGTATACGTAACTATAACTTATGTATTTATCAAAATTTTTTTTGAAATATTTACGACAAACTTCGTATGCAGAAGAAATAGCCTGGATATATACGTATATTTTTTACGCTCCCGGCATAGACTGGCATAGAAAAGTTTATAGCCACGCGTTGCATTTCCCCGAAATCAATAGTTCATTTCGAGAATTTTGTTGTATAGAGAACTCGCGGCAGCATGAAACTCGTATTTTTAGCTGAAATATTTTTTCGCCGAATTTTCATGAAATGCCATAAATAATGCTCAGGCGCGATTGTCACCTCATCAAAGTCAGTTCATTCGAACGTAACACGTATACATCACGAATACCTGTAAATAATACGGGAGAAAACAAAACTCGTAACACGAAAAACAACGTTAAAAACACGGCTTTTCATATGTGTGCAAATTGTACAAAAATCTGCAATTGCACACCTACCGGACAAAGCATTTTTGGTATCTTATATAATCCTGTGATCATAGGAAAAATGGTGAACATGGAGAAATGGTGAGCAGTACGATATGATGGCCATATTGCTTATGAGAAGTAACCATTCTTTAAAGGCACGTACTGAATATCTAGGGGCAAAAACGCATACTTAAAGGATCAAAGTACGGGAGTAGAGCTTTAATTAAAAAATCGTTAAAAATGGATGCTTAGGTAAAAAGTTGTCTATATTTGAAAATAAAGAAAAATTATGAAAATCTCGATTCTGCATAAAATCAAGTGATTTTTCCCTTTTTTCGAAATGCTTATAATTTTTCATCCGAGCAGTAATTTTTAATGGACCAGGACTTAAATTAAAGCTTTAAAGAGGTTTAATATGTCAATATTTTAAATGAAAGTAGACGAAAAGAGCTTTACTTCGAGCTCCGGTAGTTAAAAATGACCACTCGGATGAAAAGTATTTGAAAAAAGGAAGAAATCACTTGATTTTATGCAGAATTGTGATTTTCATAATTCATCTCCATTTTCAAACATAGACAACTGTTTACCCAAGCATCCATTTTTAACGATTTTTTTTATTGAAGCTCTTTTCCAGTACTTTGATCATATAAATATTTTCCGTTTTCGCCCTCAGACATTTAGTATATGCGTTTGAACAATGGCTAATTTTCAAGAACAGTAATATCCACTATATCGGATTGCTAACAAATTGGCGTTGATACCAAAGTTTTCTATTACGAGGATGACATCAAGAACAGAAAAAACTTTATTCGGTAGTGTGTCTCTTGAAAGATTTTCGTAGGATTTGCACATATACCAGACGCAATACAAACAAAAATACACAACAAAACAGCTAAACGTCAGGAAACAACAGAATCCGCAATTGGGCCGCACATGCATTACAGATGTCTCATCTGCAGGTGTCGTGGGTGCGACACAGGGACATCCACCTGCTGACTATCGGACGGTATACATACACGAACGACCAGCGCTTCCGAGCGATACACAACGGCCAGTCAGACGACTGGGTGCTGCAGATCAAGTATCCTCAGCACCGGGACACCGGCATCTACGAGTGCCAAGTGTCCACTACTCCTCACATGAGCCACTTCGTACATCTCAACGTTGTCGGTGAGTCTCTTTTCTTCTTCTATATACATAGTACTGCTGTTTTATGTGTCCGTGCATCTATATGTGACTGTGTGATTGGGTTTGTATCGTGAATCGATCTTCCTTTCTGGCTGATGTGACGACCAGGCCACTTGGCACGTACAAGATGCGCAGATGCGATGATTTATTTTGACCCAGGAAAGATGTGTGTCAGATGATTTTGTTGCTGAAAAGAAATAAAGTAGAAAATTAAAGTACGTAGTTTGACATGGTTGTATGATTTGCGTCATGTAAGCACAATGGCTAATTCAGTATTCAATCTTATCTTAATGAAATACAATATTCGACTAGCGCACACCGATCCATTCATTTTGTTGGCTTATCTGCATTCCGAAAATTTCGATAAAGTGGGGACAATGTAAGCTCTTGTGTACTCACGCGTGCTTTCTCAAAGCGCGTGACCAAAACTCCCTCTGAAATTTAATCACAGGCATTGCAGGTCGACCCTACCCTCACCACTATCAAGCAAGTACGAGGCAAAGTATGCGGAAGATATTCCCCTATAACCATCCTTCAATATAACGCGCTTCCAAAATGGCTAACAAAAATGTGTAACTGGCAACATATTGCTTGCTACTCTCCATTCATTATATATTCAAAATGCCTCGCTAATATAATTATAACGACAAAGACATAGTTCTGTCGTACGAACCAAACTGACGGGACTTTCGAAAATTCGTCTGCTGCATGAAGATCTTTAGCAAAAGTTCAGCAAGCGGGCAAACTTGGACACGCCGAGATAACCTTTTAGAACTAGCTCGACTTTGTTTCTGTCCTGGCTGCCGCACTCGAGATTATACATGTTATGAAAATATACGTTTAGAGAGTATAGATGAAGGTCGATTTACATTGCTGGAATTGATTAAATGTCAATTTTTATTTTGTTGGACTATAATTATTGAAAAATATTTTGAAGTAAATTAAAGACATTCTATCGCATAGGAAATTTAGTCTATGGTTATATTCTTCCAAATAATCAGATGCATCATTTGGAAAAACGGAAAATATGACGAGTTCCAATCATATTTCGAAATAATAATCAACTCAATATGAAAAAACATTTATTATGTATATTGCTACCTCTATTATATCGTCTAAATAAATAGATACACACCTTTACCTCTTTCTTTACCAAGAATCATCATTTTCTCTTTTCTATTCTTCATATTGTTGTATTATTTCACACGTTCTACGTCGTGTGCTGTACAATCGAACACTTTATTTTCTTTCAAATACGCTCTCATGCCATGTATAGAATAAGCCATTGTTAATCAAGTCAATTGATGTCAATATTACTTTTTAAGCAAGAGATCCTTTCATAAGCTGCTATACCTAATATTTCTATATCTGTACTTTTACTGTCTCATCTCAGTCTTATTAATTTCAGATGATGAAAAGCATACCTGGTATTCATCTATTTTTCATTCGCTTGAAAGTTTTATATTAAAAAAGTCATTTCGAATTTTCCACAGAAAGATATTTCTTGTATCTTTCAAATTATTTTCTTAGCTTTATTCACTTTGCGTGACAAACCAATCTTATCGACTGTAACATTGCATTATTTTCTTCACTTCGTCTCTGACAACTTTCATCTTCTCAGATACATTCTTTTTACTAGATTTATTTCATTACTTTCATATTTTTTTCTTATACTTATTCCACTTTATAAAGAAATATTATTACGTCCTATTTTCAGAATGACGCTTGAGAAGTAAATACATAATATACTCTTCTTCAATTAAAAATAATAAATCCACTTACGCCATTTGAGGGAACAAACCGACGCTTGTACAAAAAAAGCACAGGCTATCCCACAAGTCGAAAACAAAAAGCTTTCATTCCACTCTAATCTCCCAAACAGCGCGCTTAGCAGAGGCATTTCTCGGCGAAACAAACCAAGCTCATCCTCGCTTCATTTTTCCTCATCCGTCGTCGCGACTCCTGTTCTCCCTTTGCTGTATACGAATATCTCGTTCCCTCGTAACGAGTTTTCTCGCCGCGGCCACAGGAGAGAAACATTTTTACGATAACGTCTTATAGATATTGTGTGTTTCTTTCTCTGGGTGAAAAAGAGAGAGAGAGAGAGGGAAGAAAAAGAGAAGCAGAAGCTTCGTGCCACCTCAGTCCTCAGCAATAAAGCCTATGCGGAGAGTTTTTACTGCGCGCGCCTCGCGAGTTCGGCGAGACAATCGTAAAAGTCGACGGACGCTTTCCGCGAGTCGACGAGCCGAGAAGGGATTCAATCCGCGAATGGCGCGACTCGTTGGTTTTGTGCAGGGTACACTCTTAAACGTAGAGAAAATGTGGCTCCAAAAGTTCTGTTGACAATACGGTTCACTTTGGTTTTGTAAATCATTTTTAGTTTTAAAAAGAAGTAATTGTATATAAGAAACTGTACCTCGTAGCGTTATTTCGTTGTCTATAGATAAAAATTATTCCACGACAAGAAAACTCAGCTAGATCTAAATATTATTTTATTCGTGAGTGTTTGTAATTAATTGTGTTGCCCTTTACAAAAGATACACGCGAACTACGTTCAAAAATGATCGTCACTCTAAAAAAAACTTCATAAACCCGTCGCGCAATTCGCCTTGATCGATATTATATAACGGGGCGCGGGTAAAAACTAATAAAACACGGTATACTTGGCCGCAATTTTAATTTCACAGATCCATTTAGAATTTCGAGTGTCATAAACAAAGCCGTAAAAGCTCGCCGTAGTGCGACTCGATATAAAACAACGAAATTAAAAATCCTCTCACCTGCGCGCGCCACGCGAGAACGAAAATCAAGCGGATTAACGGGGTAATTCGCAGCCTGACTTATTCGTTTTTTCTCATGTCCCCCGAACGCGAGATTGGAAAACAATAGAAATCTGCGGGATTACTGCCATCGCTGATCTGATGGTGGTGGTGACGGCTTGGGGTGACGAAGTGAAAAAAGTAATGAATATCGCGACGCGTCAGAGTATAGAAAGACTACTGCACTTTGTGCTCAACAAGGCGTAATCTGATTATTAAAATTATTGCTGTGTGATCGGTCGAATTATTAACATGTCACTGGTTGGTGATTGATAATGAGCCTGAATAGATTAGACGTATCAGTTTTTAATACTATTGTATTGGGTTATGAATATTTAAGCTTTTGAATTATTTTTCGATTGCGCAGCGCGCATTTATAAGGTTAATTATTAATTATGGATGTTACATTTATTAAACGTATGAAGCATATAGAAGGGTGGATGTATTAATAATTTAAATTTTCCAATACATAATGTAGTACTAATTTATTGGAGCTTCCTATGGACGATTCAAACTCATGAATAATTTAATCAACAGCAATAGTTTTATTTTTAGCAATATATTAATGTCCTTCCCGCAGAAATATTGTTGAAAATTCGAATTCCCCTGACGTTCTGTCTTTTTATCGAAAAGCAAAATTCCGAATTCCACGTATGAAGAAAAACTTCACCTTACCAAAAATATAACCTATAGATATCTTCATCAATATGGTTCAGGCACATAACTTATGAAATTTCCCCTGCTTTATCCCTCTCCATCTCTTTCATACAGCTCGTCCCGTCGTTCAAACAACGAATCTCTCGACGCCATCGCGAAAAGCAACGCCAAAAAAGTGCGCGCGAACAAATAACCAGGCCACTCGAACACACTCACCGGTCAGATATACATCACGGACCAGTATTTTTTTCGTCAGTTTCACGGTTGTCATCGGCAACGCGAGTTTTTTTTTTTTTGGCATCCCGTAATATAACGCGGATGAAATTCATTGAACGATGCACAGACGCGGCTTTCGGATATACATACTGACACGTGTATGAAGAGAGGCTGTATAATGGAAATGCGGCTGAAGCATATCGATGTCGCGCGAGCTGACCTGGGCTATTTCCATCGTGCGCGCGGGCGCGTCGTTCGGTTCTCGTATTTCCGCGCTTCAAAGAAGAGGAGGACAAAGACTTTATAACGAGATTGTACTTATTACGAGGGGCTTTGTTTTGGTTTTTTTATTTCGTGGTCAATGCCGCGCTGCTGGAGAATACTCTTTTCGAGGATTGTTTCGACGTCAGCACTAGCTCAGTGTGTTTGCGCCTGGACAAAGGCACGTGTGCAGTGCTTACGTGCGCTGTTGCTTTGATGGCTGAGAACAGGTGTAAGTGGTTGGCGCTGAGAGTTTTATTGGTTGGAGGTACTTTCATTGTCTTTATTTAAGCGCTCTCTCGTTACCGGGATATATACTTACGTGATGATTATCTTTTTCGTCGTATTTATAGTTTCAAGGTCACCTTAACTTATAACCACTTTTAGAAAGTGAATATTGATCACGACCGTGATATTGAAAACTCAATCTGCTATTTTTCTTTTTTTTAATAATAATTTAATGGTCAAAATTAAATAACTAAATACATACGTACTTATTTTATTATTAAAATAACTTTTCACTAAAGCAATGCAGAAAGTTCATTACAAAAGTGATTAAAGGTCTTTAATCAAACTTTAAAACTGACGTAGTTACAAACCGTTTAGATACTTATTTTCTCTCTAACACTAATGATAACTTCAGATTTCTATTTCAGTTTTGAAATTTAATTATTGTTTTTTAATCTATGCTAGATTTGTATATTTTTATATTCATTTTTAAACTTTTTATAAGGGTGACCTTAAATCGTGAGAGAAAATTATTCGAATTCATCTCTAAACAATATTTCTTTTATAATACATCCGCAATCAAACTGAAACCTCATCCCTTGCGCAAATCCCTTCGAATCGCCGCATATATATTACAGAGCAGCGGTTCATATAGAATCCCTCTCTCGGATCCCTGGCTAATTCAAGTTCAAAAGTCGAACGGCTCGTTAATCTTGGCCAGTGTGCGCTGCATTGCAGCCCTGTCAGCTATCAAAGCTCACACGCATCGCCGACACCGGGTACTAGACTCGCGCTCAACAAAACTCCGCACCAGCTATACGCTTGCCATTCATCTCCTTTCCCCTGTTATTATCGCGGACGCTTCGTAATTTCCTCCTGATTATCGCGAGCACGCGGTCCTGATTGCGCGCGCTTCTAATTAACGCTAATTTCCTTTTATTCGCGCTCGCTCGTCTGAGCAAAGCCAACGGCTGTACTGTATTTTCGGGGCTCTTTTAGACGGTCATCATCGCGGGAGAAATCTTGCCGCAAAAGTATAATGGATTAGCGTGATTGCAGGGCACGGGCCTGGCTAGAACGGCGTAATTGATTTCGCGCGCTCGCCTGATGTGTGTGGGTAATTAAATAATTGCCGGTTGATATGATGCTATCGTAGCTGGGAAATTGAGTTTTTCGCGTTGAGGAACTAAGTTCGAGGGAAAAGGAGGTTTATGCTGAAATTGCGTATAACCTGCTTTTACGGAAATAATTAGTCGGTGAGATTGTGACGCGATCTTTTTTTATTTTTTCCGTAACTATATTTTACAGTGAAAGACAATTAGACTCAGTTTTGGAGCGAAGTTTATAGATGTCTTTTTAATGTGTTCTTCGCAATAACGGTATACATTCATCCTAATCAGTAGATAAGTACACGTTTGGTCAGACTCGAAATGCATATTACGTATCTACATTATACTACCTCGTCTATTAAAATACAACGCATAACTCTGCGACAGACAAATTAAATTCGGATATCGCCGCCACCGCAAAGAAATCCTCCCGCAAGCCCAGACGCGGAAAACCGAGTGGTCCCTGCATTGGAAATGCCACCGCGTAAAATCTCCAATAAGTTATTGTTATATGCATCTCCGGCTGTGCCGCCCTTTCCATGGCGAAAAAAAGCGCACAAGAGAGCAGCAGCATCCGATTGTGATTTAGCGTGATATTCGTGGGGTCCGAGAGAGGCTTTTATTGCCGAGACGATTTATAATTCTCCGTATACCTCGCACCGCTCAAGACTCAGGGGGAAAATTAAATTTCGCGAAATATGATACGGGTAATTTATCGCCGTGTGCTCATAATTCTTACGACGCAAAGCGGTCCATTTGGCTTAAAAAAAAGAGGATATTTGACGATATTTCGGCTTGTCTATTCACTGCTGCGAATTTTTCAAGAGTGCGTGAATTTTTGGTAATCAAAGGGCTGGTTACGATGTCGGGATGACTGGCGCTCGGACTGGCGGCTGTTGTGAAATGAACAATTTGTAATTACTAGTTCTCTCTTTGGCTTTGCACTGGCGTTAGCTTTCAAAAGTAGAATAGAATGATTTTTATTGGGTTAACGAAAATAATCAAAGCGAAATGAAACGAAATGGGCGATACCTATATATGTATATAAACGGCCCAATCAAATATTTGTCAGTTGTACGTATCGTCGACCGAGTATATTTTAATTAAAATTGATAAACATGACGTTTCAATTATAGAAGAATTCATTTGGCCAGTATACGCAAACGTATGAATGATTCATGAAGCGTCGATTCGAAATAAAAATGAATTACAGAATATCAGATACAGGAAAATATTTTGATTAAATTCAATTTTCACGAAATCAGACGCGCCTATAGTCGTAAACGTCGGAACTCGTTATTCGGGTCTAGAATAACGAGTTCGTATAGAATTTACGTTAACTCTGCACGAGTTTATAAACATTTTGCTTTCCATTGTCATAGGTTTGGCATTTTTTCCGAATTGGCCATACGAATTTTAGCTGACGTTCTTTATCGCGAATTCAAAAGCGAAAAATACACAATTCCGTGGCATCGAAAGTTCACCAACGAAATTAAATTTTCAAATACACTACCACTGTAATCACACGTCAGAATCGTGGCCAGTAATCCCAATTCGCCGAAAAAAAGCAAATTCAACCCACTCCGTAGCAGCAAAGCCTGCATCGCAGCGATCCCACACACGCGTACAACGCGCGCATTCCACGCTCTAAGCCTCCGCCGACAAAAAGTTAATTGGCGCGGCTTACGCTTCTCCATAACACACATGCACACTCGCATTCCCCAGAGAGTCAGCGCTCCGTTCGGAAATATCGTTTTTTAATCCGATAGCCCTGCATAGGCGCTCTCTCGTCGAAATTAGCGGCACGCATTTACATTCCAGGCGCGCTATCGTTTTAATCATGGACTGTTAGCAAACTAACAACGTCGACATTAGCGCGTGAGAGGTGCGCGTGTGGATACGGAAACCGCGAATTAGCTTCGTTATAATGGTCGGGCAAATTGTGTTTGGAGAGAGAGAGTTGCAACGTCGGAGGGATGAGCGTAAAAAAGTGCCGTATTAATCCGCGAGCGATGCCACTTGCCAGGAATTATTATGCATCAGCTGGTGTGTGCTAGCGAGAGTTTTTGGTGGGGGGAGGTGATTGTTATTCGAGCGCGGAAACGACGGTTCCGCGAGAGGTTTGTTTCTTGATTGGTCGGTTGTTGAATGTTGATTTAGTCTACTCGAGAAGCAGTGGTGGATTTATTACGTTATGTCGATTGGAACGTTTTGAAGTTGGTCTTTAATTGCTGGAAAAAATCATCTGGAGCAATTTCAGAGGTATCTCATCATAATATCCCTTACAATTAGAGGCGTCCAATGTAGAATCTGATGCTTTTATCTTATCGAAATATGAAATAATAGTTTGAGAGTGTTAATATTTCAACTTAGCACTTCAATTATGCACTTAAATCATCATCAATAATGTAATTATGACAATATTGATGTCGAGACACAAATGTGACGAACGCCGCTAAACTAACATTTTTTTTTTAATCAATGTCATCCGCCCATTTCCGATTTAAGGGGTCAAGTCACAACTATTGAATCTATGCGATATCTCGCAAAACAAAAGAACGCTGGCAGAAATTAGGCTGGTACAGCGCTAAAGGTAGACGATATCGCTTTGTTTTTCGATACATTTGCGATATATCGTTTACTTCAATAAAGTCCCTGATTGCGCGTGTCCAAATCGTACACGATCGGCTTTATCTTCAAAGCCCATAACGATGATCACAATGCCTTTTTTATTCTGCCCCTATAATAAATAGAAAATTTTGAGCTGACGCTCTTCGATCAACAAAATACGTCATTCGTATAACTCTCGACGGATAAAACTTGTGCTTCGGCATTATTAACCTTTAATTACTTTTCGATTAAAGTACCGATTAAAATACCTAATGAACAGCTCAATACCTTCGACAAATTGCGCCTTTTTTAATTATTTCTGGAATTGCTCTCACTTGTTAATTCTGGAATCGTCGTAAAATAGCAGTAACCAGTTTAGTACTTTTTATACCGGAGAATTTTCATGCTTACGCCACGGCGATGGCGTATATACATTAAAATCCTCGTAACTCACAAGCCCAGTATTTTTTAATTGCGCGCATTAGCGCGATAAAATCGATAACGACCTCCCGCTACTACAATGCTTCATCCCATAAAACTCTGAGCTACCTATATTATATACCTAGCGGTCGGCTTATTGTATACTTAGTTAGTTCTCACTCGAGTTTTCATCGAGTTCAAGATTAAGCAGGTAAGTTGGCAAATAAATGAATTAAAATTTATTTCCCTTCCCCCGATAGACCATCACGGCATAAGCGGATATGCATCGGTTGAGTGCCGCCGTCGGGCGAATCCTTATCGTGGTTGCAATTGCCGAGTCATCAGTGGTAAAAACAGCCTTTTATTGGGGTCGTTCGTCGTCGTCGACTTTCTATGACTACTTTGCAGAATCTGATTTTATTCGTTTCGCCTTTATTTCAATTTTTCTCGCTCGGCCCCGACAGTATAGATACTCGAGAGTCGCTCGTGAAATCAATGAAGGAGCAATGAAATACGACATTTTAAAATTTAAACATGAAATTTATGAATGAGCAATCGAATAGAGCATTTAAAAATTGCAGTTGAATGAAGCATTAGAAAATTGTAACATTTAATTTTTAGATTGATTCCTCGTCTTTCCTCGCCTTCCTCCGATGTGCCGACGTATTGAAACTCGTTGTGCGTGGGGTATGTGGTTTTAAGCTTTTGGTTTTAGATTGATTCCTCGCCTTTTCTCGCCTTCCTCCGATGTGCCGACGTATTGAAACTCGTCCGTGGGGTAGGTGGTTTTAAGGGCGAGTAATCCTGGTATCCGCCCTCAATGGACTGATGGCCGTTGTACTCGTTTGACGTTTACTCACAATGAGATTTAGCGGGAATCACCGTTGATGCGGGCTCCAGTTGCATAAGCCATTGGATGAGTTCGCCTCATGCACCTTGACTTTGGCCTATTAAGAATACAAGATGTGCGAGCAATCATCAGTATATATCTACACCTTCATGCTCTTCAGGTGTCTATCAACGTTTATCAAAACTCAAGACACCCCCTCACTAGTGGTTCAGTTTGTGATTTTCACCCCGACAACAACAACATAGGTACTACTGTATCAAGATACTTGACGAACAATTAATGGATACATGTAGGGTATGCTAAAAATCGACTTAAACACCATGATTCATGATTAATTTTACACGCACTGAGAGGGGATAGGCGCGCCCTCTACACAAATCGTAATGTATTATAGCCTGAATTTTTGTTGTACACCATCAGAGCCAGCAAGTGTTGTTAAAAACTCGTTTACGATAATGGTAGCATATTTTTTTGTTGACATCTTCAGTATACGAATCTTGGAAACCGACCTTCACTAATTTTTTCGAGAAAGAAATTTCATGCTTACACGTTGTACACAACATTGGAGAAGTGTGTTCTATCTGCTGAAGCAACAACTCTTGTATGTTCAAAGGTCTCTGAACGGTGATCCACGCATGCACACAAACGTTTTTCGAGACTAGTGATTTCGAACTTCTGGGGTTATGAATATTATTTTTATGAAGCGAAAGTACAACAAAATATTTTTACGGACCCAAAGCTTTCTCTTTGAGAAATCAATAAAGCGCCCATTGGAAAAATGCTGAAATGCCATTTATTTTCTATTTATTCGTCTGTAAAACGAATACCCTTTTAGAGCGCGTGAATCAATCCATTCACGACACTCCCGACGCTAAAATTTTCAAACCCATAGGAGATAAAAGCAGAAAACGAAATAAACATTTATCGGAGTAAATCAGCAAACGCGATCGTTAAACATTGTGCCTTTCACTGCTAGTAGCGTGCACGCACGGGATTTTTTGCCCAGTCGCGCTTTAATATGCTGCCCCCGCGCGCCGTAAAATATTCATCGACTTTAAGGGGTCGAATATTTATTGCGCGTCGCGTCACATACGAGGCGCAATTACTAGTATACCCCAAGTACAATATTGGCGCATTAGTCGAGGCAATCATTTTTGAGAGAGAGAGAGAGAGAGAGAGAGAGAGAGAGAGAGAGAGAGATCGGGGCTGCTATTAACCGGCGAACGCTTTATATAATATCATTTATTAGCGTTCGCCAGTGAAATAAATCCACCGAGGCGTGTTCGTTTCGCGTTCAAATGAGGCTTGAATTTACCCGGAGAGAGTGTGTAATGCACTCCGTTATCAATAAAACGCTCGATACTGCTTTCGAATATTTAAAGTTAATAAATGCCAGTGGATCCCGCGAGATTTCAATCTGGTATATTGTACGGCGATGCGCGTAGTTTGTGAATATGAACTGAATGGTTGATTATTCCTTATCATTTTACAGCGAACTATAGGAGAATAATACAATGGCGATAGCCATAAAAGGGTAAATTTATATTGTACTCTTACAATTTGTTAAATCGCGTAAAAGCAGCATAATTTAATAACAGTCTCCCGCGAAATATAAGTCCAATTTCATCGCATTCGAAATTTGCAAACCATGAAACGACGAAAGGACAATGGAGCCATTTCTCACTAATTCGCCGAAACAAAACCCCAGCGTAACTGCTCCATTCGAGTCCACGACAAAGCAACTTAATTTTCAATCGCATATACGCACGAGCGACGGACAGTCGATACACGCCGCGCAACGATATGGCTGAAACTCGCGTAATGGAGAAAATAATAGGATAAAAGCATAGGACTAACCGCAAGGATTTTACGTCTGCAAGCTTGCGGTCGTTTTCGCGCTCTTTTTCTATATCCATATACGTTGCAGTGCACTTCTGTGTCTTGTGATTCTCACCTCCACACACGAACCGCATATAAACGCAGAGCGAAAAAGCGTCGTTCTTGGTATGTGGCGTGACGGTCGGCAATTGCCGGCTCTCTTTCATTTCGCCGCGAGCAACAGTGTATATACCATATGCCGCGCTGCACCGAAACGCCGGCGAACAACTCGGCCAATCATATTTGCTAAATGGGCCGCTGGTGGGGGAGGGGGAGGAGAGAGGTCGGTGAACGCGGCCGGTCATTATGCAGTTCTCGAAGCCATGAGTCTTGAGAGATGGCGCCGAGTTTTTACTTGGAGGAAGTGCGGTGGCGGCTTTCTTTATTTCTATTCTTGAGGCGAGCTCGTTGTTGGAGTGTTGAAGGATGGGAGCGTATCGTTTGAGATGTAAATATTGGGTCGAGCTTTCTTTGTAATTCTTTGGAATTTCATGCTTAACATATTCAAAGATTCTTTTGCGATGAAAGCGTATATTCAAAGATACTGGCCTCGAATTTGCGAAATTTTGCAACATGTAAGCTCGTTATGTTTTTTTTATAGTATATGAGGAAATCTTTTTATTTTGGTCAGTTAGAGAGGTCATTATATTTGGAAAATCTTCAAAATACTAGCACACCTTTCTAGCATGATTTTTATTGTTCTTTATGTTATACAGTGTACAAAAAACCAGTGGAACATGAGAAAACTGCTTTGTGACACTATTTTTTCACCCATTCAAATTATACGAAAAGTAGCCATTGTTCAAGGGCATGTACTCAATTCCTGAGGGCACAAGTGGAAAATGTATATTTGTAGGATCAAAGTACGGGCAAGAGCTTCAATTTGAAAAAAAGATCGTTATAAAGTCGTTTAGGTAAAAAGGTTTGCTCACATTTTGAAAATTTGCCAATTAATGACCTCTAACTGACTGAAATAAAAAGATTTCCTCATATACGTTTGCATACGTTTGTTCGTAACATGGGTGATAATTAATTATATTTAAAGGTACCTACATGGATGGATTTTGTTGAATTTCATCCAGCTTTGTACGATATTCGAAGCACGAATTTCACATTAACAATCCGACAGATTGTTTTGTGAAAGTCGCATGAGCATTAATGACCGGCTTTCTGACTTAATGAGTTTACATTATGCTGCGAATTTATTGCGTTGTAATAATCAAACTTTAAACATAGTTATATGTAAATAAACGCACTTAATTTAAATTGCATGCACGCGATCATCGAGTATCTAATCTACATAAATAATAATACAAATGAATCGTACATCAAACGGCAGACTTTTCGACGTTGTACCAATAATGAAACAGAATAAACATTCCACGCTTTACTCCGTTATTATTGATAATACAATGATAATATAATTTGTTGAGCATAAAACGTTCAAAATAACTTAAGGTAGTTCACGCAATTATTGATTTTCTTATAGAATATCGCTGAAATTTTATGCATTTAAACCCTTCAAGCTACGTAATATTTTGAGCTATTAACACTCCAAATTTTTTATTTTAATATAGGAAGCCAATATCGACTCCCAATTTAAGTAGCACTTCTTTGAATGCAGAGAAAGTTTTCTTAATTTTTTTTTTTTTTTTAACTAGCTTTTGATGCAAAATAACAATGCAAGTCGTTGAGAAGAAAGCATTCCTTTCTATATATTATAATAATTACTAAATTTCTTTTCAAAAACCCATAACAGTAGCAGGTAACATCGGTAGCAGTATCAGGTATACTCCACTGGAAGCTTATTCTCTCTAGATCAGCGAAAGTTCGTCGACTTCTTATTTCTGCACAAAGCCGCACCAGACTCTATACTGCCACATAGGTATATAGCAGTCTCCATAGGCGCGCTGAACTTATTTTTCCGTCGGCGCGGGAAAGCAAATGAGAATAGTTGTCCGAAGAATGTGCTCTCGCTTGGGCAGGAGAAGAATTTCATTTGACCCGAATCGCGAACTCTCGAGCGCCTGACGAGCGAATCTCGTCTCCGGCAAAAATTGCGAACGTCTCTGCTCTGTACACAGTCTTGTTATATACGCGTCATGCTGCTGCTGCATCTTTTTTGATGTAAGGGGAAAAATGAATTTCATAAGGGGATTACGAAGACCCAAGAGCTTTTGTGAAATGCGTCGGAGGCACTTTGTCGCGCGTTCTCTTTTTTAGGGGGATGTTTTTGAGATTACCTTTCGATTATGGCTTTATTATGGCTCTACGTGCTTCTGGGCCAAAACGCGATTGAATATTGCAATCATTTTTAGAAGATTCAACTGCTGAATTTATTTACGAGGCGATAAAGAAAGTAGAACGCTTTTTGCGAATGCAAAAACCGAATGATCGTCGCATTTGATTTCGTGCATAAGGAAACGTGGAATATGCAATATTTGCATTCGCGCTTTATGGAAAAGGAAAGAATTGAATGAGACAGTTTTGAGTGAAAGCAATAGAAAAGTTTACAAAAATGACTTTTCAATCTTGTGCTTTTCAGCAGTATTTCTACGGGAATATATAGGTCGAGGACGCAAGTACGCATTTCGGCACATTAGGAATTCTGGTGTTGTCGTTGTGTGCACAACGAAATAACCTTTCCTCGTTGACAAATCGTATTTACCTGAGCTACAGCATAAGAATACAATGTAATTCAGGAATGAATGTATTGCGAAATTAAATATAATTTTATTTTTGTTCTAACAGATTGCAAAAAGAAAATTGCATTTCATCGTAAAATATTTGAAAAAAAAAATGGAGACATATAATGTTAATAATAATACGAATAAAAAGAAATTCTTAAAAAATGTTATCATCATCATCATCATGATCGATTGGAGTGAAAATTGTAAAGCGAAACAATTTTATTTAGAATATCTACTAATATATCTAATTTACGAATATCTAATTTACGTGTTACAGAACAGATTAAATTCACTTTGATATGTAAATTTAATAAAAGACAATCAATAATCGTCTAATTAATTTAATGAAAATGTTATCAAGAGTCTAGTATCTGTAAGATCAAAACTCGTATTATATATAGCTACGCAATAATAAGTAAAAATATGAGCTCAAGCAATCAAAACAATTTTTCCCTCTACATTGTATAGATTACAGAACCTTTCTTCGAAATCTCCCTCGCGCTGTGCAAATTTCTCTCTCACTTTCAGCTGCAGCACTTTTGCCTCCAGACCTCAGTTCTATAACGTAATTAAATAGCTCGGGCTCCTTTGTATCCCGTCCGAAGATAGCAAGACGAGTCAAGAAAAAGAAGAAGGGCGACCACTGACGCGCATCTCATTACATTTACATTCGAGCCTCGGCTACTGCTGCTGCTGCTACTTCTACAGTCGTCGTAATTTCATCCATTCGTCGTAGGTTCCCTCCTACTCGCAGTCAAAGAAACGCGATTAAAAAGGGAACTGGTTGGCGTCGTAACCCGCTCTCGATCTGGAATCGAATTGATTCGCCTCTCGGTCAAATGCAGATAAGGTCCGGTGAGCGCGCAGCTCGAAATAAAGAGAAAAGGCAAGAGAACGACAAAGGGTAAGCTAAGAAGGTTACATCAAAGTTGACTATCTTCGGTATTCGGGTCATTTTCCCTCGACTGCGACGAGAGAAAGAGAGAATCCTGGACGATTTTATCGACGGTGGCGCTGCTGTGGCGACGCCTATGCGAGAGCTTTTCGCCTTTCAGCGCTCGCCCGAGAATACGAAGATTGGGTGGCGGTGGCTGGCTTGCACAGCGAGGAACTTTCCTGAGGTTCAATCTGCTAAGTGAAAGCCTCCACTCTCTCTCTCTCTCTTTCTCTCTCCCTTCTTCGCTGCAACTCCATCTTCTTACCTATTTTAATTTTTCCCTCTTTCAGACCCTACTCACTCATTCCCTGTCTTTTTTCTTGGCGTCCATTGTGCGGTTGCACGCACGTAAAGGCATCGTTGATTAGGCGAGTGTACAGAAAGCAGTGAGAGAGAGAGGGAGAGAACTAGGCAAACACAATGCCTGATTTATGCGCCGTTCTTCGACGACCTACATTCTTTGTCTTTGCGAATCTTGGGCGGGTCTGCGGGAGTAGAGAGACAGAGAGGATTGATTGTGCGTCGGATGATAATTCGCGCGCTGCTTTTGAGAGGCGCTGCTCAGACCATCAGGAATCATATTTCAGTCATCGGACCGTTGATACCGCTGCTTCTGCAGTGCACTTTTTGACTTCCGCTTTGAAACTCGATAATGGAGTGTACGAGAGACGATGGGTCTCGTGAAGTTTATTCTTTTAGGTTAAGTTATGTAAGCAACACGCCACAACTAGACCTCAACTCATTCTCTTTATTTCACAACGTAAATAAAGAATTATTTAGCGAAATTTCTGTCATTTACGTTATTTATCTCCAACGGGTTTATCCCCCGGTATTACTTTTTCATTACACGAATTTTCTCTTTTTTTTCAAAAGCTCGGAGCTTTAATTAATCCGATAACTCAGCTCGTATCAAAAACATAACAGAACTAGCGAGAAAAGCCTTTTTGACGTAACAATTTTTAATTAAAATCAGCCCGCCCTTTGAGTTCGAAAATCAAACTTTCAAAGAATACTCGATTTTATCCGGAGCCAGCGCTACACCTACGCTCCTGACTTTCTCACTTCATCCATCTATCTCATCCCTGCCCTACCCTTTTTTTATCTCATCCCCAGAGAAACTCGCTTCCGTGGTTTCGCGCGATCCAATAAAATTAGACCGACGCACGCTGGTTCGACGCTAACTACTCGAGTCAAAGGGAAAAATCTGACAGCAGAAATCAAACGCGCGCTGGCGCCGACCGGCTATTACCGGGAGCGACGAAAAGAAAAAAGAGAGAGATAGAGTGACGATGGCCGGGTTGAGTCGTAACGAGTCCCTTTGGCACGACGACGCGACTATTATCCCCTTCCAGGATGGGGTAATAAGCGGGTTTCCTAATGCAGCCTAAAGACTGTCTTTGTTGCAGACCTCTACGAGATGCACTCTTTATCATCTTTTTTTTTCTTTCTGAAAATTACGGAAGGGAGGAGTTTTTGGTTTCTCTAGGACTTTTTTAAAAATAATTTACTCCGCAAGAGTGGATTTTCGCGTGAAAAGGATGATTTTTTATTCAGAAGGTAAGAGATACCCTGCTTTGACGTAAAAATTCACTTTGGTAGGGTCGAGAATCCGCGCTTTTACCGATTGTACCTAAGTGGTGTATCAAAAAGTTCGGTTGTTTCATAAAGTTTTATAAATTACATTAGAGATGACACAATAAATTGCGGTTCTCTATCTTTTTTTTTTTTTTTTTTTTTTTGCTGAGTAGCTCCTCGACCACAGAGTCACACCCGATTCTTCCCTCTAATCAAAAATGCGCCCTCTATCCTCCGTCTCATTCTACATCTCCTGCGAACTTTCCTCAAAAGTCGCCTCTAGCCGAGAGCAGAACCGGGATTAACGCATTTCTCGGAGAGGTGATTTAGCAGCCTATTTCTAGCATATCCCGCGCTCTCGGATTAAAGTTTTTCAAAGGCCGCGCTCGCCTAAGCCGTGCTCTTTATTCTTCTATTCTGTCTCTCTTTTTCTCTTCAGTGGCATCCTCTTCTTCTTCGTCTTCTCTCGTGAACACACTGGATGATGATACTGAAGGATTTATGCCGTCGATGCTGAGGTCGTGCTGACCTCTCGGAAGGAGTCGATATCACAAGCGCATTCGACTGAGAAATGTCGTTTCACGTTGTCGTGCACTGCGCATTTCACGCGTTTGCGTGAAAAATGCAGGAGAAATCGGGATAGACCCGACGCCGGGAATTGATGAATAGTTGATGAGTTGGAGATGAGTTAAGTGCGCGCGGAGTAGTTTTGAAGTGTGTGTAACGGCGTTGGGTCAGGATTCGGAATAATATTTATCGAGAAAAATTCCGAAGTAGATATATGTTGATTCAGACAACGAAGATAAGACGTTGGATTTTTCATGATTTGTACAGCAGCTATGTTGTACAAAATACTGTTTTACTGTACTTACATTTCGCTTCGTGGTCGTATGTATCATATGATAAATCTAGCGTTAATGTTTATCATTTTTATGAATAAATATTACTAATACTTGAGACTGAAATTTCTTAAAATATACGGATAATCTCCAAAAACCGCTCGCTACCAGCATATATCGGTCAAAACCATCCATCCTCTTCCCAGGGGATTAAAAATCTCAACGTTGCGCCGCATAGAGCCAGCATATATCTACACAGCTCGACTTAATCTCCGCGAAAGCGTCGTCGCAGAGAGCGGCTTCCGCTAAGATCAGTAATTGCGCTCGCCTTATTCTTTTCTCGTTTATCGCGCGCGGTGCAGCTCCTCCTTGGCTTTATCCGCATGAAAAACGGGATCGTCCTCTCTCGCGCATTTGCGTGTAAGGTCACGTAGCTATCGGAGAACCTCCACCGAGTCCGAGACTCGTCGGTGAGCTTGGAATTCCGAGGCGGTCGCGCAAGTGTGCTTGTGTCGAAACTAATCGCGCGGCGACAGCGCGTACTTAGTAGGAGGGGAGAGAAAAATAGAATGTATGGGTAGGACGTTACAAAATAAAAGTCTTTGCAAGTGAATTTTTTTGAAGCATTTATTTAGCAATATTTTAAAAAGTGTTCGATATACAGTTTTTTTGATGATAAACATAAAATTACACTTTACATTATTAAGCCACTAGAGGCTTTGATGCCTTTGAAACATTCAACTGATATTCAGGCAAAATCGAAAACAAGATAAAACAGCGTTGAAACCTATACATACATATTCGTCCTTTGATCTACATTAAATAACTGGTATTTATATTTTATTTTTAAATGAAAAGATCAATAACACATAATACATTTTATCAAAGAGAAAAACATTGAAAACTGTAACACAGAAGGATCTGAAGAGACTGAAAAAATTAAGTAATATAAATAATATAATAAGGGAAAGGATATCAAGAGAAACGGAAGAAGTGCGTGTGTGTACTGTTTTTTCTTGACCTGGGTATATATGCGAGTGGAGTTACAAAAGTAAGAGGTAAAAGAGAAAGAGCGAGAGAAAGAGAGAACGAGCGATTTTCCTTATCAGGAAAAAGTTGAACCCTTATATACCGAGAACTGCGAAAGTTTATCCCGGCGTTTGTTTGCTACTGCTTTGACGGCGGAGTGTATGTGTGTGTGTGTGTGTGTGTTCCAGTTTTACTCGAGATCGTTTTTTCGTTCTCTCGACGCGGTGCTATCATCGTTTTTAGGGTTAACGTTCACGTACGTAGCTTCCCGATAAAACTTTACGCTTCTATTACTTAAGTGATTTTCGTTTATTTTTTAATTATAAACTTAAACTTCACCGCAATTTTCGAACGTCGAAATATTGCATGCACCTAATGAACGCAATTAATCCAAAAGTACTTAGGTCCCTCAACAGCGTATTGCAGAAC